>VNJQ01000290.1:0-34423 GCA_008042515.1 Drosophila truncata
TTTCCATTTTAACAAGAACTATATTTATAATTATTAATTATTAATTTATTATTATTTAATTGTAATAATTAATCTCAGTTTTCTGGCAAGTTTTACTCTCTTTTTCAAAACTGGTATTTTTCTTAGAGTGTTTTTTTGATGGATTGATTCGCCTTTGGTCACACTGCATTTTAAATATTATTGTAATAAATAAAATTAATTATTTAGTTAATTTTAACTGTTCCAAGTTATGTTTTCATTAATGGCATATTAAGTATACGCCACTTGGACCACACCATATTATTAAATATTTTCTTAAACATACTTAAGATCTGAAATATTCAAAGTATTATTTATTTTAATATACATTTTACTACAGAATGTGTTCTTAGTATAATTTTTCTTCTAGATTTTCACACAATTTTCTCCCAATTCCCTGAAAACCAACTTAGCTCTCAGTGCTTTTCCGTTGAGTTTGAGTTTGAGGCGAGTTGACCAACAACCGTCGAAGTTCGTTGGCGGCGACAATCAATTTACCTGACGCCCGTGAAGAGCCAGGCTATAAAATGGTTGGTGGGGGGGGAGTGGGAAAAACGAGCAAGGACCGCTTCTCGTCCTGGTCCAGGGTCTCTCCATCGCCTGATAAATGAGAAAAGTTTTTAACGCCGCTCGCTCAGGTCGGCTCATTGGCATTTTTACGATGTCCCTGCGAGGGTGGCGGGGGGAGGGAGGGAAATGTGGGTGGGTCTGTGGAAAATATGGGAAATTTTACAGGGAAAGAGGGGAGACCTGGCCAACGCGGACAAATAGGCAACAAATGAGACGAGCCTGGGATGCTTAATAGAAAAACTGAAGCGTATGGGAAAAGGAACAATGTAAGGGAAAACTGGCAGAAGGACAGAGGGGGCAGGGGGTGAAAATTCGGTGGAAAATTGGGTGGTGCCGAGCTGGTCGAGCCGGGCACTTAAAACTTTTTAGCATGCAACCGCGAAACGTTGCAGCTGGCAAACTTTTTTCGGCTACCAAAAAAAAGAAAAAAAAAATCATAAAATGAAGGAAACACAACCCCCCACCGAAAATGTGTGTGTGTGTGTGTATAAAAGGTGGCTGGGGACTGGTGGTGGCCCCTCCGGTGGGTTGTTCCTGGTCATCACCAAAGCCGCCTGTCAGCAATTAAAAGTACAGAGGCAACTCTTATCGCCCTCCATTTGCGACATTGAAAATGCCCTTTTTTAGCCATAAATATTTTTATATTCATTTATATTGATATCCGGGAATATTTCTTAATCAAAAATATAGTTAATTTTTCGATTTTAGATGTAGTTGGATCAAAGGAACCTATAAAAACTGTACAATAATTTTTAGTTTAACTTTTCAATCCTAGTAAGCGTTGGCAGCAAATGTCATTTCTTCCCTGAAGTCGAACAACTAGAAAGTATTCTGAGAACAGAAACCGAAGCGTTGTGAATAACTAGAAATTATTCCGGGAGAAAAAAAAAACGAAAGTGTTTTGAAAAATTAAGAAAAAATCCTAACAAATATGGAACAATCTGGTAAGAAAATGATTGCTTTAAAGGAAGATGATTCCATTGCAGAGGGAACCAACGAGAACGTTCCACCGATCCCAGACGAGGTGGTCTCTGGTTCCGCTGAGAACCCAAAGCCAACCAAACTGGTTTTCCCTTTGATTCGTAGGTGAGCATACCGATTCCTCATACGACTTTTGTAGATTTGCATTTGTAGTTTGACATTGGAAGGAAAAAATATTAGATTTCTTCTTTTACCTGCTTTGAGTATGTTTTAAAGCGTTTTTCTTGCTGCTTTCGTTGGTTGTCTTGGGTACATCCTCTATAAGAAACATTCAACACAGAAGCTCTGATTTGTTTTTTTCAATATTTTCTTATAGCCACTCGGCTGATTCTTTCCTTACCAAGCGTCGTGCTTACGATCGCAATGATAAAGAAACCTCCACTAATAACGAGGTTCGGGAGAACTCTGGCAAGTATTACTTCCCCCAATTCTTGCTTATAACTAACCCATACGCTTCTGTAGGTGACGCTGTTGAGGAGCCGCGTAATTCTCCTCCTTCACCTAATGAAGAACGTGAAGAAAATGTAGTTAGTGGCGATCATGAAGAAAATGTAGTTAGCGGCGATCATGAAGAAAATGTAGTTAGCGACGATCATAACTATAATGATCGTGGTGATTATGAAGAGGAGAAAAAATCACCCAACTCTGACACTGATAATAATGAGAAAGCCACCAACTCTGACAGTGATAATAATGAGAAATCCACCAATTCTGAGAGTGAGAATGAGGGCTCTGGCAAGTACATATATCCTCAAATTCTTGCTAATAACTAACCCATTCGCCTCTGCAGATGAAGCCGTAGAGGAGCAACCTTGGTCTCCTTCACCTTCTGACCACGGTGAATATCTTCAGGAACCTCAAGATCCTGACTTTACACGCGAAGACTTAGAGGGTCTTGGTGATAATCCATTATATAATGTCTATGCTACTCCACCTACTCTATATCAAGACGAGTACAATTATTTTGATGAAGAGGAAGAGGATTATGTTGGCGAGATGGATAGTGAGACCTCTAGTGAGGCCACCGAGGAGGAGAATAATGTGGAAGAGGCTAACGATATCGAAGACTCCTCTGAGACTGAGGAGAATGCTGACAATTACTAAAAGATGAGGATTTCTATTCCTAACTTTATACGATTGTACACGAAACACTTTTCATTTCACATTTTAATACATATTTAAACACTGAGATTATAATATGTTGCATAGAAATCCAAATAAATGGAGACTTACAACAAGATCTGAATTCTTTTGAAAATAATTTTCTAGGTAGCGGATCGTTCTTATGATAAATTGGGAAGGTTCTTTTCTGTGCTAATTTTTTTTTAAGAGATTTAAATACACATTTATAAAAGAGTATATAAATATAATGAGCCTCGATTCCCCGTTCTGATGACTTGTCCTGCGGCCGAGTCTGACAATACCCCAAAAAGCTACCAAAAAGTGAACAAAATACGACCATCAGGAGGACGACTGACTATGTGTGGCGAGGGATGGAGGCATCCTCTGACTCTTGACCGCGGGCGCAATTTTCTGTTGACCAAAATGCAGGGCAACAAAAGCGTGACAAAAAACGTGACCCAAAGTTTTTTCGGGGTTACGTTACGCAAAAAAAAAAAAGAAAGAAAAATTAGGAAACTGGGGAGGAGGAGCTGCGGTCTTTTGTGGCGGCTTTTGTGTCTGCTAACAAATTTCAATAAATTACAGTTACATTTGCCAAAGTCAGGCGGAGTGGCCTTGCCACCCACTTTACCCCTTTTTTTTGTTGGTGTTGTACGAGTATCCTTTGTGTCTGCGACTGGCGACTGCATAATTCAATTTGTGTTAAAGTTTTGTGAGTGCGTGGCGGGGAATTTTAGAAGCCGCCAAAGGAGGAGATTGGGTTGGGTCTAACCCCTCCTCATTACACACACACCAGCACAGAGCACAGAGACCACCCCCTCGCTTTTTGCCCCGCTTTTTGGGAGCAAACTAATGCGGCACATAATTCAAACCCACAAAATGCCACAGAAAATGGAGCTGGAAAAGTGGTAAAGAAGAAATTAGGCACCAGTTGCGGAGGAGGTAGCAAGCAGCCAGGGGTTAATGGTCAAGTGGACACCGAAAAAGCGGAAGTGGACAAACGGCAATTGCAGACGGAAGCCGTGATTCTAATTGCAATGTTAAATGGGAAACTAGGAAATTATAGTTTTTGTCACTCTCTAATTTATTTGACATTTACCGATGGGCATAATATTTATGGAGAAACTTCATTTTATATAGAATTTTAATTAATTTCTATATTAAGATTTATCATTTTTTTAATATTTATTTATTAATACAATAAATAAATGAAGAAACCAAATTCTTGGAAGAGAAACTTAAGAGTTATCCTTCTGGTAAAAATCATTCTCACTTTCCAACCAATTTTCCTAGCTCCTGCTTTTTTTTTTAATTATTTTCTTTAAGTTTGTAATACTTAATTATTAGAAGAAGTCCATAAAAGATTAAAGTTATTTAGAGGAAAAGGTTGGGGTTATCTATCGGTTACAAAGCTCGTAGATTATTCTGGTTTCAAGCTCTTCTCATACTTTAATTAATTTAATTTATTTAATTGTTAAAAAGTCTTAGCAATTTTTCAATATATATATAAAAAAATACGAGTTTTTGACAGGAAAATCTTAGGGTTCTCTTTTTGAAAGAAATCTCTTTAATTAGCTCGCAGATTTTCCTTGTTTCTAGCTTTTTTCCACTTTTAAACTCTTTAATTTATTGCTTTAATTTTGTGTATTCAAATCTTTCATTATTTTAAGGATTGATTATTTTTTTTTTATTTTTATTTTAAACCATTTCTAATTTATTAACAAATGAAATCAATGTATAATCAAAGTTCTTCAAAAAGAAACATTTAAGGAACCTTGTTTCTAGTTTGCCTCGCTTTTTAACTCATTTAATTTATTAAATTAAATATTTTATTTTTCAATAAGTACCAAAAGAAATCAATAAAAGATCGCTAGCTTCTTAGAGCCTTAAGCCTTAAGGATATCCTTACTCTCTCTCTCTGAACAAGTCCCTGTATCTTTGAGCATTGATCTGGCTTCCAACCAACGTATTTCTTTCTTGGCCAACCGAAAATCGTGTGTCGGCTATAAATCAGCCAGGGACAGGGATGTGGGGCTGCCTTGGTTAAAAAAGGGGGGAAAACGGGGAAAGAGGAATGAGAAAAGCGGGTCTGGTGGTTGCGGAAAAGCGACTGATTACGTGGTTCAAAATCAGGACCCGGCCAAAAACGAAACTAACGATTTTACGCTACATTTGCTGCTCGTAGGAAGTGGAGGAAGGATGCCAAAAAAAAGGGGGAGGAGGGAAAGGACATTGTCTGACCATAACCCCATGGCCATTGTTGTTGTTGTTGTTGCTGTTGCTGGACATATTACATAGTTGAGTGCATTTATTTATTTGCTTGTATGTCAACCTGTTTGTCTCCCCTTTCGTTGGCTGCCCATTTCAATTTGTCCCAAGGAAAATATGGGGGGAAAAGGCGGGAAAAGCGGACATCAAGAGCACCCAAAACTGACCCCATTGATCCTGGCCAAGTTCCTGATTAACTTATTATGCTCATTTGATTGCTCGATTTAATTTGCCATTTCTTTGCCAGGACTCTTCCTTTTCATCTCATTCAATTTTTCTTTTTCTTTTTCTTTTGGGGTTGAAACGTTTTTCCCTTTTTCTTTTTGGCTTAAAAATTGAATTTTCTTTTGATGACTTTTCTGAGCCTGGGCCTTTCCATTGTCCTGTGTTTTGGTTGCCTAAATTCATTTTGCATTGTCCGAGAAAATTTAATTTCCAAAATTAATTTTCATTTTTATTTCGTTGAATATATATCGATGTATATATATATAATATCAATTATTTGTATGAAATATGAAACCAAATTGCCTGGGCTACTGCCACTATTATTGTGCATCCTTTGATTTGATTTTAAAATTGTAATTTCATATGTTTATATATATATTTTATGTATATTTATATTTCGTTGTTTGCTGATTGCAAAATTCTTTTGTCCAATTTTGCAGGACAACATCTTTTGTCAATGGGGAAAGTGGGTAAGCAAAGCCTTGATCAATGGCCAAAATTTGACTGTTTTTTGTTATTATATTTAATTATTATATTCGAAATAAAAATATATAAAATTTAGCTGCTGTTAAGCTTTGTATTTTTTGTTTATTATTATTTCTAGTATTTTATTCAAAAGAAAATTGTTAAATATAAAATTTGTAGCTGCTGTATTTTTTCTTAAAGAGATTTTAATCCTTATAGCATTTTTCCTTATAGCATTTCTTTTAATTTATTATTTAAAAAATTTAAAGGCTTATTTATAAATTTTCCTTGCCTTTTTTATTCACAATTAGTGTCTGATTTTCAGCCAAAAAGGCCATCTCTAGTGTTTATAATTACCTATTATATATTACCCTTTTATGGCCTGTTGTTTTTTGTATTGTTTTCCTTTTTGTATATTCTTTTGTCGCTTTTTTTTCTCTCCTTTTATATATATATATTTTTTGTACTGTTTTTTTTTTATGCATTACGTAAATCAAATGCTGATTAAGTGCGATTTTTCGCGCATAAATTAAATCAGAATTATTGGGCGACAGCAAGAAGCAGCGTTTGTCAGCGCCCACGCTCTGTGGTTTGGGCCATTGCGAATTGGTTACGACCAGGCCAATTCGGACCAATTCCGACCAATTCGTTGTCATGGCAGTCGAAAGCACCGCAGGCCAGGAGAAGGGAAGAAGTGGAGGCTTTATTATAGCCAGTAGTTGTTGTTTTCTGTGTGCGTATAAGCCGATGGATCTCATTGAGGCCAAGGAAAAGCCTTTTTTATATATTTTGTAAAGGATCTTATTTTAAACTTAATTTTTAATTAAATATAATTATATAATAATAAATATAAGTTTTATGATTTAACAATTACACCATAAGCAAGCTATTTTAGGTGAATTTACAATTTATAATTTACAAATAATAATATTTACCTTTATTTCATTATTATTATATTTTCTTTATATAGTGTAGTTTCCTATTAGATCAAGTTTTTATAATTTCCATTAATATTTTTGTTTTTGGTTGATTTTTGATATTGTTCTGTGTGATTTTCAATAATAATAATAATAATAATATAATAATAATATTTAGCCATATTTTATTATTATAATATTCCCTTTATATAGTGTAATTTCCTATTAGATCAAATTCTTATAATTTCCATTGATATTTTTTTGTTTGTGGTTGATTTTTTGATATTGTTCTGCGTGATTTCCAATAATAATAATAATAATAATAATAATAATAATAATATAATAATAATATTTAGCTATATTTTATATTCCCTTTATATACTGTAGTTTCCTATTAGATGAAGTTTTTATAATTTCCATTAATATTTTTGTTTTTGGTTGATTTTTGATTTTGTTCTGGGTGATTTTCAATAATAATTATATAATAATAATATTTAGCTATATTTTATTATTATAATATTCCCTTTATATAGTCTAGTTTCCTTTTAGATAAAATTCTTATAATTTCCATTGATCATTTTTGTTTTTGGTTGATTTTTTGATTTTGTTCTGCGTGATTTTCAATCGCTGGCGGTGCAACATGGCGTATGCTTATCAAATTAACGAATTACCCGCCTCTACAATGGGTCGTTCCCTTCCTGCGCCCTTCCCCCAATTTCCCAGCGAGGTTTCCCCGATTTCCCGGAGCCTATGCGGTTGCAATAAATGATAATCGTGCCCGGGAACCCCGGGGTAAACCCCTCGCCGTTTTATGTGGAGGAGAGAGGCCTTGTCGCTTCCTTTTTGATGGTCGCTGCGGCTGCGTTGACCAAAAGTCGTAAATTCCGTTGTTGCCATTTGCCGCAGAAAAACAGCAGAGTGCAAGGGGGGTGTGGGGGTGTGGGGGATGCCCAGCTGTGTGGGGGAGCGGGTTGGTGGCAGCAACAATGCAAACAATGCCACAAATGCACAAAATACCCTTCCCAAAACCGCCCGCCGCCATCGCCGCCGTCGTTGTCGTCGTCCACCGCTCAACGTTCGACATAATTAAAAGCGCGCGCCGTTTACGCAATTAATGAACTCTCGCCAAATTAGGCTGCGGCAGAGCGCAGACAAGCAAAATGGCCAGGACACAGGGACACAGGACAGGCCAGGACAGAGGCAGCGGCAGTGGCAGTGGCAGTAGCAGTCGCCAAATGATAGCGAAGGGGGAGAGGAAGAGGGAGTGGAAGTCGAGTCAGTCCACTGAGCGAACACAAGTACACGCTGAGAAAAAAGTTCGATGTGTTGTAGTTATTACTTTTATTTTATTTAAATTTTAATTGAGAAGTAAGGGGTTTTTAAAAAAAATATTATCTATATTATCTAGAATACTTCTGAAATTACTAGGATTTTTAAAACCCTTTATTTTAATTTTAATAAAGGATTAAGGGGGGATTTTTATATTTTATCTAGTGATCTACAGTAATTACTAGGATTTTTAGAATCCTTAAAAATGTGTCTTAAAATATGAAATTATATTTTGAAGGCATCAAATTCTGTGTGTTTTTTTTATGAATGAAGTTTCTCTTATTTTATTTTTTATACAATTAATAAATAACTATTATTTGCCTCCATTTAATCTAAAGAAATTATTTAGAAATTGTAATATTCTAAAAAAGTGCCATAAGAAGCAAAAATAAATAAATGTAATGTAAAAGGTTAAAATGGTTTTTACCATTCGAGTTTTAAAACCCCTAAAAGAAATATCTAAAGATGCCTGCCTTTAGATATTTTTTTAGGGGTTTTAAAACTCTAATGATTTCTTTAAATAAAATTAAATTAAAGCTAAGGCAAAGCAAGCCACAAAAATAGTGGAAATGAATTAAAGTGTCATTGAAAAGTATACAAAAAATATTTAACCTTCATAGATATTTTGTTGAATAAAATATAGAATTAATTAATTGCCTGCTCCAATTTCTCTCTGTGTACAAACGCACTCACACAAAGACACTGGGCTTGTGGTTTTCGCGGTCGACGCGGGCGATGGCAATGGAGCTGCAAAAACCGCGCCGCTTTTTGCCGCATTGCAGGAGGCCCCGACGAACCTTTGTTGCACAAAATGTGAGGCGACCAGCGGTAAGGGAGTTTCCACTTTCCACTTTCCACCAGTAAAAGCCAAAGGGATAACGGGCGCGGGGGCCACTGGAGTCTCCTGGCCGAACGACCAACCAGTAGCCGCATTAATGGCCGCCAGTAAAACATCACCTAAGCCTTGTCACCACTTCTCCTGCCACTGCCACATAGATAGGTATTTCCCAGGGAATAACGTTTAAATTATAAATTGTTTTGATTTAGAAAACAGTTTTGAGAATTTTTTTAAGAGTTTATTTGTTTTAATATATAAAATAATTAAATTAATATATTTATTGCAGAGTTCCAAGTTTCCCCTATTTTGTTGAAAGAAAATCCCTTACTTTCTAATAATAAAAACAATATTTTCTGGTATATTTATTTACCAACTCTTGGTTCTATTTTATTTTATTCAAATTAAACATAAAACAAAAAGAAAAACACACACAGAAAATGTAAACAAAAGTGTCATCATACTTCAATTCCATTTAATATTTCATCTTCTCATTTTTCAATACTTACAATTAGGCGAAAAAAAAATGTATATTACTATATTTATATTTTGTTGTTTTTTCTGCTTATGTTGTTTACTTCAAATGTACATCAGTTTTACATTATGTTTTATGAAGTGAAAAGAAAAAATAACTAGAGCGGTGAGCGGAGAAGAAGGAGGAACAAAACCAAAGGGAAACGCGAAACATAAAAGTTAATAAATAAGAGAGAGAGAGAGAGAGAAAAAAAATCATAATAATATGTAAATATGCATAATTGAAATGCCGGGCAAATGAACAAAAAACGATTCACTCGTTTAAATTGTTTAAATTTCCTTTTTCTCGGCGGGCGTTTGAGTTTGCGTCTGCGTTTGCGTTGCCGTCGCCGTGGAGGTTGTCGGCGAGAGTTTGGAGCCACCACTGGACAGATCCAAATCACTGGCGCTGTTCTGTAATGAGAGGAGAGTGCAGAGAAAAAAAAAATACACATAAATAAATGGGATAAATACATCTCAGGTGGTGGTGATAGTGGCTCCCCCCCGCTGCTCTCAGCAGGTGGCCAGGCGCAATGGGTTAATGTGACTCCAGGAAGCAGTCTATTTTTTGCTTTCTACACTCACTTTGCCCTATAAATTCGAGCTTTATGACACTTTATTTATGTTGATTTTGTTTATTGACTTCATTTTAAAAGCAAATACTTGAAGTCACAAGTTTTACAAAGGAAAATATGTTTGAAAAACTATAGAAATTCATTCGGAATTTTTTAAAACAAGTAAGAAAGGTAAATGGGAGCATAGATGGTTCTTAATTCTAATAACTTTCATTATAAACTATTTTATGGTATCACAATTTATGGCAAAACCTTCGCGCAAGCCTATTTCAGATTTTTCTGTATTATTTCTATGAAAATTGTAGGAATTTTATCACTTTTTGTAATAAACAGTGTGACCATATATCAGAATAATTTATTTTTTTCATGGAGACCAACGTAAATCAACTTTTCTGGTGAAGATTTTTATGAAAAACAAATTTACTTCATGATTTCCAATGAGTTTTCTATATGGCAAATTCCTCATTTCTTCACCTAATTTATTCAAAGGCTAAAACATTAAAAAAAAAATCCTTGTACATTGGTAATTTTTATTTATAATTTAAAATCTCCAAAGTGTGCAAATTACCAATATAAGATTTTAACGAATTGTGCTTAGAAACGATGTTATTTGCCTAACATCATGAATTTTGAAAGAGAAAAATTATAAT
This sequence comes from Drosophila truncata, assembly GCA_008042515.1. Taxonomy (NCBI): domain Eukaryota; kingdom Metazoa; phylum Arthropoda; class Insecta; order Diptera; family Drosophilidae; genus Drosophila; species Drosophila truncata. The sequence continues at coordinate 10,469 of VNJQ01000290.1, forward strand.
ACACTGAATTTCAATATAATTTTAAAACGATATTTAAACAAGGCCGAGAGGCGAGAGGCGAGAGAGGCGATTGAAAGCTAAAAACACCTTGAAGGATTTGTGCATTAGCCTCGCGCCTTCTTTCTATATTCCTCAATGGCCAGAGTAACTAGTCTTTGTGAGAATGATGACATCATGCGAACTCCATTGCCAATCAATCCATCCCTCATGGAACGCAGCTGCTTAATGCTCCACTCCCCGCCAGCCTCAATCCTCACCTTCATCTCTTGGCGCAGCTTCATCGACTTGCCCATACTCTGCAGGCGATAGCGTTCCTTGGCCCTCTCCCGTATCTTCTCCGGCACCACCCACAGCGTGGTGGCCATATTGCCAACGAATAGCAACAGAAATAGGCCAGCCATCACGGACACATGCCACGGGGCCTCCGGGCTATTGGCCAGCTTGTATAGCGTCCAGGCATTGTATGCCTGAAAACCATAGCCAATGAACAGGAAGGGCAGCAGGAAGCTCAGACCGCGCCACATCCACGAGTGGAAGCCCTCAATGGTGATGTCCATGTTGTGACGCTCCCCGAGGGCCTTAAGTCGATAGAGCAGACCCTTTTGATAGCCGAATTGCAGGTACTGGACGATGCCTGTCAAGATGGGAAAATGAAAGATGAAGATGGATAGATAGAGATGCAATATTATTTCAAGAATATAAATGTTATTGTTTGGGTTAATTTTTCTAAAAAGAAAACTCACTAATGTAGACATTGAAGTACATAAACTGCATACGGAAAATCTGCCAATGCTCGCCCTGTGGCCAAACCAGAAGCACACCGGCAGCCACCGTGGAGATAAAGTGGTGAGCACGCCACCAGCCCTTGATCCTAGAGCCGTTCACCTTTAGGATGGATTCGCGGATCGTTAGGGTACAGTAGTACCAAACCAGCAGAAATATGAAGGCCAGCTCCAGGGCTCTGTATGCCAAAGAAAACAAATAAAAGAAAAAGAAAATAAAGAGGGGAATTGAGGAGGGGAGAATGACCCCCACACTCACCTGTAGTTGAATATCAAATTGAAGAAGGCCATTATCAGTCCAATTACGTTGAGTATTAATTTAAACTTTTCATAGTCATCTTTATAGCGAACTTTGTCGTTTCTGTTGAGAATTGAGACATTCACATCGCCCAAGATAATCTGCAAAAAAGGTAGACAGGGAAAAGAAGAGATATTTAGAGAGAGAGAGGATGGGAGAGGTCACAAGTGGAATTCTGTGGGCGGACCAGGTCCAGTCGAGTCAACTTCAAGTCTCAAGTCCATAACAAGACGCGCAAATTGTCGCGCAGCAAAGAACTTTTTACTTTACTTATTTTTTCAGTTTTCCACTTGGCCAAAAGTTTTCAATTTTTTTTCGTTTGTTTGTTATGGAGAAGGAGGAGGTGTAAGAGGTCCTGCTTTTTGGACTTACCTGCAAATAGCGGCCGGATTTTGCTGGCAAGGATTGCTCTATCTCATGCAGTTGCGCCTTGCGCTTCAAGGTCATCTTTTGTAGTTCATCGACCTTCTCTTTGTCCTCTGCCGGAATGGGTCCTTTGGATCTGAAATATATAATAAGAAAAACAATGAAAATGACTACAAAATTCTTGTTATTATATTCAAAATTAAATTAAGTTTAAATATCAATTTCTAAACTTGAATTTTAAGCAAAAACACAATTCCCCATATATCATTTTATAGAACCGATTAGATAATAAAAGATCTAAACTACCGTATCCTTATCACTGAACACATATGTACATTTTCTCAATCAGTTTCCCAAGAATTATATACAATATAATATCGCTCAGACTTTGTTCTATATATAATGTTTATTGTTTTATTGATTGGGGCTTGTTTTCTTCTTTTTTTTGCCATATTATTTTGTAATTTATTCCCATGTAATTATTTGTTTATTGATCGTGAAGACCTAATAGGACAACCCACTAGCTAAAAGACCAATTTTCAGCGTCAAAGTTCAATTTAGATGTACATAATTTATGGCCAAAGTGGGCGGGGTTTATGGAGGCGTATATTATATGTATACGTACATATGGTCAATTAACGGTCGCCATAAACGTTGGGTTCCCAGTTATACATCTATACGATGGGCGCTTCAAAAGGTAGATTTATTATGGCACGACGACGATGGTCATTTATCAGGTCGCGCTGGTACCATTTCATGTTTTATTTTTAAATACCCTCTATAATACCCCTTTGAAAACCGATAGGAAGATAACGTCGGGGGCCCCAAAAACTCAAAACGAATCGAACCAAAATCGAGCGATATGTAGTACAGACCGACAAAGTGGTACGATTATAATAGTTTCCGCTCGATTTGCCTATGGGAACATGAGATGATGACTGGACAATCTTTCGGAGATTATAAACCCCAAGATAATGGGAAATTTCCATGACATTAAGTACCGAAAATTTTAATAATATTAAGATTAAGGGGTTCACTTTAATTTTATAGAAATTCTATATAGTTCCTAGAATTTAACCAAATAAATTTAATTTTTAAATCGAGACACACACAACTTTATAATCTTTTTGTTAAATATTTAAGTTTGGACTTAAAAATTACAATTTAACATCAGTAAACCATTAACAAAAGTGCCCTTGTGAACCAATGTTTACTACATACATATCTCTACCAAAAGCCGGTAACTTTGTAATTACAATTACCTGAAATATATGTATGTACATATGGGCGGATATATCTACAAAATCGCGCTTACCCAACTCTCTGTTTGATCATTAGCGGGGGAAAAAATAATATTTGAGTGGCCAGTGAAGCTTGGCAACTGAAAACGATGATGCTAAATGCATTTGGCTTGCTTACACACTTCAGACAGTTTCTTCGGCAAATACAAATACCAAACACAAACAGTTGGGATTCACGCATTTCCTCCGCAGTTTATTATACTTGGCAAAATATTTGTAAGAGTACTAATATTTATAAGAAAATTATTAGAATTTAGCTAGTTAAGATCTAAAGGAAATGTATATTCTTCTATAATAATTACCTCATTAAATTTATTGTAATTAAGTCTGACAGAAAATTGCATTTTAAAACAACAAATAAACACTTTTATTGGAAAATAAATAACTTTTTTATGTCTAATGTCAAGCTTTATAGTTTTCTTTGAAATATGTTTTTAAGAATATATTTTGTTTAACTGGAAAATATAATATATAAAATAAATTACAAAACCTAAAGATTTATTTTTCATTTTCTAAAGACTTCATTCAAGTTTAAACAATTTAAAAATAATCATATTTGCTATCTAAATATGTGACAATTAAAATATTACCAAAATTAAAACATTTTCTAGCTTTTATTTATAATTTACAGAAGATTTCGCCTTTGCTTTGGTATATATATAAATTTCCTTTAAATTTTATAATTTATTGTTTACAATTTACAAAAAAAAAACCAAAGAACAACAAATAATAAGAAACAGCGCGAATCCAACAGGTTTTCTAAGCGTCTTAAAACGCGGGGTCATAGGGAACAATATGGAAATCGCTTGATTTAAGCTATTACTCTGCGGATTGCATAATTTATGTACGACTGTGACTGCGTTCACGGGGTTGCATAGTTCATCAAATGCGGACGACAGCAAACACGCGACCATTAAATAAACAACAAAAATTGAGACAATAAATCCATGAGCCAAGTCATTTTTATATAAATAATAAACAAATAAACAAACATGGGAATTGGCGCCTAATAAAAGTGTCAAGAATCAGATGTTTCATCATCATCACAGCAATGCACAAATGTATTGAGTATTTATTTATACAAAATAGCCCCACATCCGAGATGAGCGAGCGTTTAAAAACGCGCCAGTGCAAGCCGCGCGCAAAACAAATAAAAAATAAAAAACAAACAGAGAAAAAAACAACAACAAAAACAACAACAAAAAATAAATAAAAATATTGCAAAGCTCAAATCCAAAAGGCAAGCACAGTGGGTCAAAGTTGAGCAGCGATTTGCATGCTCCAGAGAGCCACCAAGCAGAAAGCTATTTGCAATGCAATCAGTTTTACTTTGGGGCTAGTTTAAGATTTAGCGAGAAAAAATAAATAAAAATAAGTAAAAAAATATTTATAAAAATATTTTAAGCTCGCCAAAACAGAAAATAATAATTTGAAATATGGAAATATTTATTAAATTAATTACAGCCCTTATAAAAAGAGTGTTTCTTTTTTTTTTGAAAAGATCTTTGTGCGACTTGGGTATAAATTGGAAATGTTTCTGTTGTTTCCTAAATTTACATTTCTCTATTATTTTTAAATAAATAAATACAAGCACGGCATTGATATTTAAACAACAAATTAATATCTTTAATTATAATTATAATTTAATTAAAAAGTAAAAGAAAGTACATTTGATTTGAATCTCTAAAAGCCTGGCTTTGCCCCACTGTGCACATACAATTGTATTTATTGTATTTCCCTGGATTGCGTGTTGCCTTGTATCTGTGATTGTATCTGCATCGGTATCTGTGTGCCTATGATTGCCCCTTACCGGTGGTTAGTGTGTAAGTGTGTGCGAGTGTGTGCACCTGTTTGTGATTATGACAGAGGGTCAAGGACAGCCGGTTTGCTGGTCAGCTGTTTTGTTTTTGGTTTAACCCTTGAGTGGGCTTTGAAATTTTTGTATAATAAATCAAAATAAATGTATTTAAAAAAAAACTATTAACAATTAAAAAATCTAGGTAAAAATGTCATATATTTAAAATAAAATTAAAGAGTTAAGAAAACATTAAGAAACATTTAAAATTTGGTATTCAGAAATAAACAAATTTGACCCCCTCGCTCACATAGCGCTTAATTTGCAGTGGGGCCATAAAAAGTCAGTAGTTTTTTTTTATATGCTTTTTTTCACGAGCGTATCGCCGAATAGGTACTTTTTTTTTAATGACTGGCAACCAATAAAAAACCAGAACCGGAGAGAAGTACACCTGGAAAAATATATAAGCGTAGAGCAAAGTCTGGGGGCTTGAGTTTATCAGAAGTTTTATCAAAGAAAAAAAAAAACAGTTGTAAAAACACTGGAACGCAGTTGTTCCCAAGCGATCCCAGGCATGTTCTGCTTTGGACTCTCTGATAAGAACTGATTACCGCCTGACTAATTTGTGTTAGCCCCTTCTTCTACCCCCTCCCCCTTCCCCTTCTTATCAGAGCAAGTGCTCGAGTGCTGAAATGCGTGTGGTGTTCGTCGTCCGATTAGACTGCTCTAATTGATTGAAGTCAAATTCCAATCGGACAGGCAAACACACAGTCAAAGACACAATTTCCAAGGTGTTGTGGTGTTGTTTTTGCGATACAGTTGGAAGGAAATGCCGCGCTGTACAAAGATCGCTTAATAATAATAAAGCAATATAGGAATTTCAAGAATACCCTTGGAAAGGGGTTACTGTACCCCTCGCGTTTATGTAATTTCATTCTTTTTAAAACAAAATCTTTGGGGTTGATGACCCCATAGTACTCACTGTCGCAGAGATGCCGTTATCTGGTTCATGCGATACCGCTGATGCTTGATCTCGTTGAAGCATATTTGTTGGTGGCTGTGCAGCTGTTCCAGCAGCTCGATGTACCGCCTGTTGCAGCTCTGAAAGTGAAATCAAAATAAATACAAATAAATGCCTGAAAGGGTGGGAATTTTAATTTTAAGTAAATAAAAAAACCAAAAGGGACAAGATTTGGGTCTTAGGGGTTCGGTTTTCGGTTTATTATGAAGGCTAAGAGGATACTCTTACAATTACATTGCAAACTATTTAGTTTTTGTATTTATATTAAGTTTTTTTTTTATATAATTAAGCTTTAAAAATACAGTTAAATATTTTAAGTGGCTAAAATTTTTATAAATACAGTTAAATATGTCTTAAATTTTTATATATTTTATAACTTTAAATATATTTTGATATTTGATATGATACTTTTGAAAATAAGTTTACTATAATATTGTTTTGAGGGTTACAAAAACTCTGGGACAATAAGGACTTTGCTTGCTGGCTTTTCTTATAGGGTTTCCTATTTATATCATATCAAAAAAATTTTATTATATATTTCTTAAGAAACTTTAATAAATTTAACAATGCAATTTTTTAAAAACACTTTTTTGGGAATTTGTTTTACTTAAAAAAAATTGAAAATAATTATAATTATTCTTTAAAAATTTCAAAATAATTATTTTTGAACATTTTAAGTATTAATTTAAATGAATTGCATAAGTTTAGGATTTTTTTACAAAGGAAAGAGTATTAAAAGTGCGCTTTATAAACACAAACAAAAATTTTGCTGGCGAATTATGAGCAGCTGTTTTTTTTTCTTCTACTCTCAAGGTGAAAGCGACATAAATATACACATATATATATATCCATGGATATTTATGTTTGTATTTAAGTGTGTTTACGCTTTTTTCTGGTGACTTTGGCTTTGTTTTGAAATTTTGTCTTTGCTTTGGACTTGGCGTGTTTATTTTCTTATTAGGTTTACAATTTTGCTTACCTCCAGTTCGGCGTACTCCTTGTTGAGCTCCTCCCACTCATTTTTCAGTGAATCGATATTCATTATTAATTATTGTTGTTGTTGTTTATAGCGGCTTTTCCTGCCGTACCCGCTTATGCTAATCACCTTTTTCCCCGCTGTACTTTAGTCAACTTCTTCCGTTTAATTTATTTAATTGTATGTTCTTGTTCTTGTTGTTGTTCTTGTATGCAACAGCTGGCAAAGAAGAAGAAGAAGAGGAGGGGGGAAAAGAATTTGAGGTTAGGAAAGCGGCCGGTGAAAAATCAATTTAATTGTTGTAAGTGCGCGTATTTGTTATTGTCAATTTTCCAAACTTTAGTTAAACACACAGAGACACACACGCACATTCGCACAACAGATATTTCTCTCTGTCAGCCAGCGCACACACACACACACGTTGCCACGTTAAACGCAAAACATTAACAAAAAAAAAGCACAGAACAACGCTTTAAATAACAACAACCGTAATTTGGTTTTGCACTTGGGGAATATTGACGGGCAAAAAACAAAAAGAAAATGTAAACTATTGCCGCGCGTTTTCCTTTTGTACGTAATTGTGTTTTCTGTTTGCTTTCGGTTTCGCTTAAATTCTTTAAAAATACATTTTTTTCCCGCTGGTTGAGCAACGTTTGTTCGTTCTTTCCGTTCCGTTTCGTATTTTTTTTTCTTCTTGAGCAAAATGCAAAAAAGCAAGGGGCCGGCGGAAAGGTGGTGGAAAGGAGGGGGAAAAAGAGACGAGGCGACGAGAGAACACAACCGACTGCTGCCGACGACTAATATTTTGTTATTAACTATTTCCGTTGCACTTTTGTTTTAAATACTTTGGCACAAACGCACAAAATACAACACAAAAAACGTAAAACAACAACAAACAACACACGCGCTCTCTCTTGATATCTCCCAAAAGCGGCGAACCGCGAGCAAAAGCCAAACGGCAAACGCAAAGAGAGAGGCAGAGAGCGGCGGAGAGCAGAGTTTGCGAACTAGTTCCAATAGTGAACGTACTGCAAATAAAAACAAAGTTTAATATATGTAAAACTAATATATATAAAATTAAAGAAATACTCCTAACTCTTAGTTAGTTTATACATTAAAAATTAAATTTACTCTTGTATAATTACCTTTAATAAAACACCAAACACATATTTTTGTCGCTTGCCCTTGTGAACTGGTTCGTTCGGAACCGAACTGCTCACCGTCGAGCACAATCGCCGGGGTGAATTTGCAAGAGCTTGCTTTTTTTGTTTGTTTTTGCTTTTGTAAAAGAGAGAACGAACGAAGATGTGGTGAGTTTCCCACCTCAGTGGTGTGTCCGCAAAGCGCGCAAAGTTGAAAATAAGTTTGAATTGTTTGCCTGTTTGTTCTTTTATAAAATATAATATATATATATTGATACACACACGTTCGTCTTGTCTGAAGTTTGTTTTGATTTTGATTTTTAAGTGTTTTTGTGTGTCTGTGTGTGTGTGAGTGTGTGATGTTTACTGACAAATATAACTAGATTTCCTTAAAATATAACAAAAATCAAGGCTAATATTTATATAAATCATGTAGCTATTTTCATTTTATTAAAAAAATGACATTATAATTGATTTTGTGTGGGGGGGGTAAACAATAAACACAATAGTAATTATGATAATTATGGTAAAAAAAAAAAACAGACACAGACATTAACTATTGACATTAACTCCTTACTCCTTGCGCCTGGCCCGAAGCCTCAGGGCCAGATAGGCGAACCCACGGAAGCTCACAATTAGAATGGCCAAACCCACATAGTCCAGCGGCAGATCGGCGGCCGAGAAGTTGAGGGTCTCCAGGATAACCTTGCCGGAACTGGGACACGTTGTGTTCGAGGAGGTGCAACTGATCTCGCCCGGCTCCACGTCCGCCCATTGATTGATCAGCAGACCCTCGTTGGCATACCGGAACCAGGACAAATACGACAGCCACTTGAGGTAGACCGGCACTGAGCCCGAGTTCAGGAAGAAGCCGCCAAACAGCAGAAAGGGTATAATCACCGGCGGACCCACTGACAAGGCCATGGAGGTCGAGGAGCTGGCACAGGATATTAAATAACCAAAAGACGTGGACACATTCGCCACCAAAGTCACTAAAGCCAGGCAGTTGAAGAAATGCAGGACGCCAGCCCGTAATCCTATCATGGGATAGGCTATGGCCGTGAACACCAGCGGCACGGTGAGGAAGAGCGGCAGTTCGGCTATGGTTTTCCCTAGAAAATACGTATCGCAGCGATAAAGGCGACTTCGGGCCTCTCGCATAAAAACAGGCAGTTCGGAGGTGAACACCTATTAATTAATAAAATATTATTTTTTATAGATATTTAAGAGTTTCAAAAAACTCACATTAATCGTGGCAAAAACATTCTGGAAGGTCATGTTGGTCAGGAACAGGAAAATGGCTCCATTGATGTTCATCACGCCCACTTGGGTGAGTTGTTGGCCCAAAAAGATCAAACCAATCAAGATGGCGACCATCTGCAAGGATATTTTAGGACTTAGACACTTGGAATAAATTTTTATTATATTTTTAATATTTATTTTAATCATTTTACTTCAGTTGTTACAATAAAAAGGCCTAAAACTAAGCGAAAACACTAAGAAAATGGTTAAATTTTAAAGTAATTTAATTTAAATCTTAAAATATATTTGTAAATATTTTCTAGTTAATTTTGTACTTAAAAAAATGATATATGGCTTCCAATTAATGCAAAGTTATTATATATTTTGTGCTAAAATTTCCTATAAATTTCCTTTAAATTCCTTTAAATTTCCTTTAAATTTCCTTTAAATTTCTTTTAAATTTCCTTTAAATTTCCTTTACATTTCCATTAAATTTCCTTAAAATTTCCTTAAAATTTCCTTTAAATTTCCTTTAAATTTCCTTTAAAATTTCTTTAAAATTCCTTTAAATTTCCTTTAAATTTCCTTTAAAAATTCTTTAAATTTCCTTAAAATTTCCTTTAAATTTCCTTTAAATTTCCTTTAAATTTCCTTTAAATTTCCTTTGAATTTCGTTTAAATTTCCTTTAAATGTCCTGTAAATTTCCTTTAAATTTCCTTTAAATTTCCTTTAAATTTCCTTTAAATATCCTTTAAATTTCCTTTAAATTTCCTTTAAATATCCTTTAAATTTCCATTAAATTTCCTTTAAATTTCCTCTAAAATTCCTTTTAAATTCTTTTTAATATCCTTTAAATTTCCTTAAAATTTCCTTTAAATTTCTATTAAATTTCCTTTAAATTTCCTTTAAATTTCCTTTCAATTTCCTTTAAATTTCCTTTAAATTTCCTTTAAATTTCCTTTTAATTTCCTTTAAATTTCCTTTAAACTTCCTTTAAATATCCTTTAAATTTCATTTAAAATTCCTTTAAATTTCCTTTATATTTCCTTAAAATTTCCTCTTTTACCTCCAGTAAAATCTAATATTCCTCATAAACCTCCCTTTTGCCGCCACTCACCGTTGTCTGGATGAGCCGCACTTTGACGAGCAGCGGCTCCTTGAGCACCGACAGCCAGGATCGCCACAGGACCGCTCGGAACTGCATAAACCAGGTGGCCTTGTAGGTGAAACCATTTTCCGGCTGCTCCAGCGGCTGCTGGAGACTCTTGGTGGCCAGCAGCTGCTCCATATCCCGGGCCACCTTGCTAATGGCAAAATTATCGCAGATTTTGGCAATACGCTCCCGAGATTCGATCTCCCGACCGGGAACCACGGCCAAAACCTGCACATAGAAATCTGCTGGATTATAATTCGTGGGACACTGGGCTCCAACGCTGCAAATAAAAATATTTTAAAATTATTTCCAAACTTCCAAAGATCCAAAAATCTTCATAAAAATAATCTCAAAGACAACTCACTAGGAGAAAAAGTCCACAGCCTCGCTGGGCGTTCCCAAAAAGGCCACCCTGCCCTCGGCCATCAGCAGGATCTTGTCGAACAGCTCGAACAGCTCGGAGGAGGGCTGGTGGATGGTCAATATGACGGTTTTGCCCTTCTGCGACAGCTTCTTCAGGACCTGGACAACGCTGTGGGCAGTGAAGGAGTCCAGGCCGGAGGTGGGCTCATCGCAGATCAGCAACGGTGGATCGGTGAGAGCCTCCGAGGCGAAGGCCAAACGCTTTCTCTCGCCACCGGACAAACCCTTCACTCTGCCCGGGACCCCAATGATCGTGTGCTGGCACTTGCTCAGCGACAACTCTTGGATTACCTGATCCACACGGGCCACGCGTTGCTTGTAGCTGAGATGCCTTGGCATACGGACCATGGCCTGAAAAATCAGATGCTCTCGGGCAGTGAGCGAGCCAATGAAGAGATCATCCTGCTGGACATAGGCACACCTCGCCTGCATCTCCTTGGCGTCCACTGGCTGGCCGTTGAGCAGTCGCATGCCCGAGGGCGATACCTGAATGCCCTGCGGCGATCGAAAGGCCAGGGCATTCAAGAGCGTGGTTTTTCCGGCACCGGAACTGCCCATCACGGCCAACAGTTCACCGGGATAGGCCACGCCGCAAACTGTAATCGAAATGGGAATCCTAAATATTTAGTAACTTCACTTAAAGTATACTCATTATTAAGCCGCACCGTTCTTCAGCAGATGCTTCCTGGGCGCTGGAATGTGTCGTTCGTTGCAGAAGAGTCCTCGCGTCCGGTTGACCAGCTGCCGCCAGCCGGAACCCGGCTGGTTGACCGCCCCGAAAATGTCCAGGTTATGCCAGGCGTAGGTGAGATTCTCTGCCAGCTGGCCGTTGTTGGTGGATCCGGATCCGGGTCCATCCGGGGGACTGGGCGGTCGCAGAGTACCATAGTTCTTGGCCTGGCCATAGCAGCTCTGCGAGGCTCCACCGCCTTCACCCTATCGGTGATATGGAATTCATAATATTTAATAATGGTTACACTTGGAGTAAAGAAAATATTAACTAAAAATTAAAAATTAACAGAAAATTGAATTAAAAAATATTTAAATATTTTAGAAATATTTATTAGACGATGAAGTATTATTTGCCAAGAGCTTAAATAGTTCTTATTGCTTTATTTATAAGGTCTTGATATGTGGAGTCCTGAAAAGAATTTGAAATCGCGCAAAAGTATGCTATGTTTTATTTTAGACAAACTTTAAAATGTTGTAGTTGTACTTTTGGTCGAGATTTTTATTAATTTAAGTTTATTATAGATTTATTTTCACAAAATGTGTTATTAAAAGTATTTAGAAAATGAAATATATATTAATTTAATTAATTTTCCCCCTGTAACATTTTTTATTTTAAGTGTATCTTAAAAAGGTTGCCGAAAAGAAAACTTTTTAATTTCACGGCGTTCGTCCATAAAAATGAAGGCGTTTGTGCATAAATCTTGGCTAGCCTGGCTAATCCCTGCCCCTGCTTCTATTCCATTTCCAAGACCCCACCCCCAACAACCCACCCGTCGTGTCCTTTTTCGGCGGCGACCCATCTGTTTAATAAAAATGCCCAAAGTCCCGAGTCCCGAGTAGGCGAAGCCTATTTAAAATGTGCAAATTAGGGCAGGCCATAAGCCGCAGCAGCCGGCTGAACGGCCTTGAGGAGGAGTCAGTGTCGAAGTCCTGGAGTCCTGGAGTTCGGGCAGGGTGTCCTTCTGGGCTCACCATGTTGCCACTTCATAAGACAATTGCGAGTGTAAATCGCCGGCATCTTCGGCTTTTGTTTTCGTTGGGCTTTGAGCCCCGCCAGCTTTGTTTTTATTAAATATAAAACTTTAAGGACACTTGGCCATATAAATGAGCCGAAATCCTTATGAATGAGTTGAGCGAAGTGCGTATTTTGGGTCCTTTCGAGTAGTTTGCCATCAGCGCAATGAATATTTACTAGCGAAATGTGATCCAATTCACTCAATTTACGACTATAAATTCTGAATGGGTGAGATTTGTGTTTGGAGGAAATTTTCAGGATTACGTTATTTATCGATATAAAGCCTACAGCATTGGATAACAAAATATATAGCTGGTTTTTTTAAGTTATTACTTTTAAAGATGAATATATCTAGAATTAGTAGTTAATGTAAGCAGGAAATTGAAATTTTTCTTAACGAATTTTAAAAAATAAATAAAATATCGATATTTTCGATAGACATACAATTTCTTTTTTTTCGATAGGAACTTCCTTAGAATAAATACTTTATGTAAGCAGGAAATTGCAATTTTCTCAACAGATTTAAGAAAATAAATTCATAATCGATATTTTCGATAGACATACAATGTTTTTTTTTCGATAGGAACTTCCTTTGCACCCACTCTGACTGCATCTTTAATCACAAGTTAATCGGAAAAGTCAGCTCAAGCTTAAGTCGACGGCGGATTAGGTGGCTCGAGGGGAAGAGTGATGGCGATTGCCAAACCCACCACCTTCCGCCCAGGTGGGGCTTCCCTTTCATAAAGCCGGTAACCGAAGACGCTTGCGGTAGGGTCCACTTACCCACTCCCCCGCAGATATTTTCATTTTCATTTTCATAAACAATTTTCTGTTTTCCATTTGTGGGGTTTCCTGCCATCGCCTCGGCCTGCGGCCAAAGCATAAATAACAGGGATCCACTAATTGGCGTCCAGGCAAAAATATACAACAAAAAAATAAGAAAAAAAAAAAAATAAAAGGAGAAATAAGTATTACAAAAAAAAAAAAAAGACAAAATGATGGCCACAATATGGAAAACATTTTATCCGCCGCGCTGCTCTCGTAATAATTTTTATAAATAATCATAAAAAATTAAGCAAAAAAATGCTAGCAATGAGGAAAGCAAAATCCGTAGAAGGAGAGCCAAATAAAAAGCTGACATTCAATAAGAGCCAGGAGAAGATATTAAGAAATAATGTCCACCTAGCACTCAGCGCCCTCGGCTGCTAACTACAGTGAAGTCTAAGGGGAAAGGACACTTCCTTCTTAAGCTTCCTAAATTTATAAGGAAATTTTATATCTTATTTTGTATAAATATTTTGTTTCTCCATTTTATTTTGACTATATTTGATTTGTTTCTTTTTTTTTAATATGTTATGAAAATGATTTTAATATATAAAAAAAATCAAAGATATTTTCCAAAAAACTTTACAATTTAATATTTATATTTCGTAAATATTTATTGTAGAGCTAAAATATATTAATAATATAACTAGAAGAAGAATTATTCCAATATCGCTTTAAATAAAATTTATTTAAAGCCCAGCCTTTAGGCCCCAGTGTTCACTGTATTTATGCTGCGCCACCAATTCTTCTAGAACCTCCTGTCCAGTTTTTGGGCTGACTTTTGCTTACAAAAAAATAAATAATAATAAAAAAATCGGTTGACGTTGCGAGGTGGACGCGAAAAAATGTAATATCCGTTACAGACTCAGAAAGAGAGAGAGAGAAAGGGAAAGCAAGGAAGAGAGAGAGAGGGAAAGCAAGGTAGAGAGAGAGAAAAAGGGAGACATACAGCTGGGTGCAAAGGAGATGGACGGCGGCGTCTCAGACCTGGCAAAAAAAAAAATTGTTTTCACAACAAATGAGGCCGAAAAATGTTATTAAAAAGTTTCCTTCTCCCAAGCCGCCACCCATCTCTGAGCTCCCTCCCCCTCGGCGGGTTCTTATCTCTCCGTCTTCGGTTTATTCTCTTACTTTTCCCTTATTTTCCTTGTTGCCAAAGATGCTACATTTCATATTTATTTAATTTTTTTTCGCTTACTTCTTACTTTGCGTGCTATTTTTGAATTACTTATGAAGGAATTCGCGAAGGAGTAGGGGCGATAGAGTGCGTTTCCCACGCCAGATGGCGCTTCGACAGGCTGGCAGGACGCAGGACGAAGGCAGAAGGCAGGCGGCAGAAGAAAGAAATGTTTTTTGATGAACTTGACAAATTGAAATGACTGAATGAAGGAGCGACTCAATTTGTTGTGTTTCCTCTCTTATTTTCTGTTTTTTTTTTTGTTTATACCATTTATTTTTTATTTTGTATTTTCATTTTAATTTGGTCGAGTGTTTGAGTGAGTGGCTAATGAGTGCACTCAAAAGTCATTCACATTGATGGCAATAAAATAAAAAAAATAGATATATTCAATGCAAGCCTCTTAATAAATTGCCAAAAATGAATGAAATTTAGAAATTTGTAAATTAAGTTGACAAACAAAGGAATTTTTCTCCTAAAATAAGTTAATTATAAATTTAAAAAAGGTTATAATCTTTAAAGAAAGATGTATATTTATCTAAAATATATATTTAAATAAAATATCTATAAGGGAAATTGCTTGAAAAACATATTTGATAATTAAAATACATTTACTCGTGAAGGAAATAACCTAAGATGGTTAAAACCAAATTTTAAAGGGATTAAAATGTATAAAAATCTTAAATATTTTAGATAAATAATTTACAATAAATACTTGCATTTATTTTAAGTAATTTATAAAAATTCACTGCTTATATTCATTAGATAATTATATTCTTTATTCTATAATTTTTTTATATACTCTTTTTCTTTAATGAATTATTTATAATTTATTAATAAATTAAAGACAAGCAACATAGCAAAAATATTGTTAAAAATGTATATATTTTACAGTAAAAACACAGCTTTAAATTTTTGAAGATAAGAAAATATTTGATTTTACTTTTCATTTCCTGTGAAACTTTTCAAGACAGTTTCTAGGAAAGTCCCAGAAAGGTGCCAAGATTTTAAAGTGTGATACAAAAGACACTAGTTTACAAAGATATATATATATAGTTT
Source organism: Drosophila truncata (assembly GCA_008042515.1). Classification (NCBI taxonomy): domain Eukaryota; kingdom Metazoa; phylum Arthropoda; class Insecta; order Diptera; family Drosophilidae; genus Drosophila; species Drosophila truncata. Next base: position 25,777 of record VNJQ01000290.1, read on the forward strand.
ACGGGCAAATAGAAGATATCAGAGGCTGAACCCAAAGCGTGGGTCTAGTCAAATAATGACCCAGATAAGACCAGATTGTACAATATCAAGCAGCGATCTCTTCAGATGCAGATACAGATACAGATACAGATACAGCGACAGCTAAAGATACAGATACAGTTTCAGAAACAGAAACAGATACTGTATCTTGTCTGCCTCCGAGCTATAGACACTCAGCAATGTTGTTTGGCCAACTTAATCCGATAGATAATCCAGCCAACCTTCTAAAACTCCTCCCCTCTCTCTAAATCTCACATGTTTTGGCTATGCTTCAGTGGGTATTTTTTTTGTTGAGTGTATTTTGGTGGGGAAATAAAACAAGTGAAGTAAAATAGAACATAAGGAATATTTTTTTATATATTTTAGAGTCTTTGTTTTGGTATATTAATAATAAATAATTTTTTAAAAAAGTTCCTAAGTTCAGAGAATTAAAATAGAGCACAAGCTATAAATTTCCAGCCTTTATGTTTATTTTTCTAATAAAATTTAATTATTTATTTATTTCTTTAATTATTTAAGCACCATTTTAGTTTAATCATTTTAATTAAGTAATTAAATACCCAGCACATGCTTAATTCTCTTTCCTAGTCTTTTATTTATTTATTTCTTGCGCAATTTGCGGTTTGCGACTGTTCTCACGATCCGAAATCAATGTTATTTTATGGTGCAATCACAGTTAAAGCCATAATAGCTTCCGATAGATAATACTCACATTATGCAGATGCTCGGCGGATGGGTGTTTGCTGCCCCCGCGGATTAACAACTCCTGATCCTCTTGGCCCATTGCCGTTCCTGATCTTTCTTCTTCTGGTTTTTATTTTTTCGCTACTCGAGCACTCGAAAAAAATACGGCAGTGTTTGTTTTTTTATATATATTAATATTAATATTAATAAATTTAATTGGTGGAGTAAACCGTTGGGAGCCTCGTCACGAAACCGCTGGCAAAATGCAACTGAAGGCGGACATTGACGTTGGGTTAATGCGACACAACCAGAGTGCCCAGAGAAACAGAAAGAGATGGGACCAGGGCCCAAAGAAAGAGACGGGGCGAACCGCAACTCTGACTTTGAGTGAAATGACACTTTTGAGTGGGACAGAGAGAGAGAGAGAGAGAGAGAGAGAGAGAGAGGATAGAGATAATAGGAGGTACAAGCAGGGAATAGCACTTGATATACCCCAGAAAGGTGATCTTGCTGGGGGAGAATGTATCTAAACAAGTTTAAGGTTGAATTTGGGTATATTTAAAAGCTTTCTTTCTTTAAGTCTTTTAAAGGGACTTATAAAAAATGATTATAAATATTTTAATTTAAAAATATAAAAACCTAATGATTTTAGCTTAAGTAAAACCTATTTTTTGGGGGCATCAGCGCAGCCAAAGACCTCTGTCTCTCTTTCAGAATTCTGATTAGGATGAGAGGCTGGCAGACACCTTCTTATCGCCATCATATTCACCTTTTCTCTCTCCCCTATTTGTTAATCTGTTATATTTTGGGAGTACGCACTGTACTCTGCCTGCATGATTTATCAAACGAACGGCGAATGTTGGTGGATGCTTAACCCCTGAATCCCTCAATCCCCTGAATCCCCCTTAGTTGTTGTCATCGTTAACACTGAACTCCGGTATACCGTGCCAGTTCCGGACTCCGTCCGTCGCCAGCTGTCCGGACATTATCAATCTTCATCATCATCGTCGTCGTCGCCATACGGAGTTTGACAGAGGCTGGAAGCAAGTCTGCCTGGCTGAGGTGAAAGGCAAAAGGCTGTCAATATCATTTTCATTGTTTTTCACGGCCAATAGGGTAACAGGTTAACCAGCAACTCTCTTACAGAACTATCGAGGCTTACTTATGAGTTTTAAGCTGTTAAAGTTTGTAATTATAATTTTTAATAATTTTTAATAATAGTAAATTAATTTTAGTTGATAATTTCCTTAAATTCAAGCACAATTGATAAATAAAAATTAAAGTTTATAGAGTAAATAGCTGCTAAGATGCTTCTTAACGCTTTAAAATTAATTAAAAATAAAAACAAAATTTGGTTTTAATCTTATATTATTATTTTTATATATAACATTTAATATGGTTCACAGTTTCCTTAAATTCTTTAATAAAAATTACATTTATAAGAAAATAAAGCTGCTCACATATTATCTCACCTTAAAAAAATCCCAAAAACGTTTATAACGCTTAAAAATTACTTGAAATATTCAAACAAATTTTTTATTACTATATTTTAGTTTTTTAAATCCTTCCAAAAATTAGTTATTAGTTATTTGCATTCAAAATTATCATTTTCAAAGCACAAGGCTTTTGCAAATTAGTCTTAAACGACTCCCTAATCAAAAACATATGAAAAATCTTATAGAAACACCCTATAAGTATCTGATTTGATTTACAATACCCATCAAGTGTATTGTTCGGATGTCTATAATCTAGTTTGAGCCCGATTTAAAGAAGCTCAAAAAGTCGCACAAGGCGGGCTCTGTGTTCGAGTTGCGAGGGGATTTTCTTTGTGAGGCGATCAACATTAAGCGGAAAGCAGACAACAATGCCAGCCAGTGTCTCTCTCTCTCTCTCTCTTGCTCATTTTCGCTCACTAAATCGCACTCCGCCTGGGGTTTTTCTTTCAGTGACACTTCTGGGGCTTCCCCCGACATTCTGAGTTTGAGTGAGGCTTAAAGCGGGTTTTGCTCCTGTTAAATCTGTCTTCTTGGTGTATATTTGTGTGTGTGTCACTCGAATGCTATAAACTTTTTTACACTTAACAATTGATTGTCACTCGGTTGTGGCTTTTGTTTTTCTCATTTTGCAGCTTAAGCCCGATTATAAAATGCTCTTTAAGCATTAAGTTTTATTTTAAATAAATAATAACATTTGCTAAATTAATGGAAATGTAATTATCAGATTTTATATGGGTTCTTTTTCTAGCTAAAATAATTATTGTAATTTTAGTGGTTTATTCTACAATTCTGCATACCCTGTAAAAAGAGAGTAAGGCGAGTAACTCGATCTAAAGGGTAGAAAGTTTTTTGTCTTTATTTTCTCTTTTTTTTTTTTTTGCAAACAAGCTCACACAGGTAAATCTCTGGGAAGTCAGGCGGTGAGCTCTGAAGGCTGACTTAACCCCCGTCCTGTCTTTAACCCATGCAAATTATTGACGCGGACATTGGGTTCAATAAATTTGTATGTGTGTGTGTGTGTGTGTGTTGGTGGAGAAACTTTTCGCTAATCAGACAGCTTTCTAGTTCATTGCATCGCCGAACACCCCCCTTGTGCCACGCCTCTGTCCGTGACACAACGTCTCCAACGCCCACTTTCATTGCAGACACTTTAGAGATGGTAAAAAATCGATATTTATTAAAACAATATATCGAAAGTGTTACCTGTAAACACAAACTATTATTGAAAACTGAAAAAAATAATTGGAATATATATATTTTAGGTAAAACTATGTTCTTTAACTTAAAAAGATATACAAAATTCAATAATTTGATTAATATAAAATGGTTGAAATATTGATAGAAGGAAATCAATTTATCGATACATTTTATAACAATTTTCTTGGCTCATCCCAAGCTTTAATTGCCAAGTAAATGAGTAATAAATATTTTATAATTATATAAAATATATAAATATTTACAAAATTAAGCATTTCATCGATATCCAATTTTTTTTTTAATTTTCCTCACCCATCCTTAGTTGTAATTGCCAAGTAAATCAGCGCTGCCATTTGCCAAGCCCGGAAAAGTCTATTCCCTGGCTAAGGAGAAAGTGGCAAGAGGCTGTGGGGGGTATATATATATATATATTTTTTTTTAGAGGAGTTTCCCCAAAAAAGGGTGGGGACATTATTCCGCCATTCGGAGGAGGATAATGTAAGAGAGAGGGGCTGCGGCGGCTGCCAAAGTTTGGGCAACTTTTAAAGAGAGGAATGTGTTATGGGTTCGGGTCACATAGTTAGTTAGTCCCGCAACTTCAAATGACTGCAGAAGGGGCACGGCCATGGAGTTAAACGTTTGTCAGCCATCGAGGTGGAGATTTATGGGGTCTTTCTGGTGGCGCAAAGTTTTCCCCAAGATTTTCCCAGGTTCCACACTGGCCTTAAATTAGCCGAGATCTTTGTGAGAAGTTTTCCCAAGAGTTCCCCGATTTGTTGTCCAGCTAAAAAAGATTTTCGAATACAAATATGCAAAGTAAATGGAAAATTCTAATTGAATTTCTAAATTTTAGGCTTTAACTTAACTCTTCAAACTGTCGAGTAAATTCGGTTTTGTCCTCATAAAATACTTGTCTTTTTTTTTGATTCATTTTTCACGCCCTCATCTTGTTTTTTATGTATCATCAATTCGATGCTTCCGCTTCCAGTGCTCTGATGAATTTGTTTATGCAAAGGACACAAAGGATGCGACAGAGGATGGGGGGCAACCCTGTCGGAACCAATTTCAACTTCATGGCAATCACTTCAATCTCGTTCTCGCCTAGTTGGTCGCCATGCAATAAAATCGAGTGAGAGACAGTCTTCGCAAATATTTGGAGATATATAAAGGATATGTCCTTTCGAGGGAGGGTTATTTTGGACTTTGATTGAAAAAAGGAACAGAAAAAAATATTAGTTTTTTTTATGTATTTTCAAGAACATTTAAATATAATGAAATGTATTATTAAATTATATTTTTTTGGCAAATTTCTGCCTGCATTATTATTGGGAATATGTAAAAATGTGCTGTGCATTTTGTGTTTATTTTCGGTGTCTATTTATATTGTTAAATTTGACTTCCGCTTCCTATTGGAGGACATTCAGGCTGTTACAGAGTGATAAGGGAACTGTGAGGAGGCTAGAACTTATAGACGGAGAGGCCTATGCGAAGCGGAAGTCGCCATTCGCTTACAGCACGCGCGCGTCTCATAAAAACGTATCAAAACATCCGCTGGGAGTCATAAAAATTTTGCACTCAGACTTTGCTTTTCCCCCATTTCCTTTTCGCCCTCTGCCTCTTGATTTTTCCTGATGCAGTTTTTAACTTTGTCAGTCGTTCTCGCTCTCTCTCTCATTCTCGGTATGCCTTTTCCACGTGGGACTACGCGGCGTATGTGTAATCTAATAAAATGTGCTGTTTATGTGGCAACAGGCTCTACTTGTAGTCGCTCGCTCTTCGTTCTCGCTCTATGCCCTGCTCTTTCTGCCTTGCTAACTAGCTTCCTTCAAGTGTTTTCCCTTCACCCCTTTTCCCCGCTTCTTGGCCAAGTTTAGCCACGTTTTTTTTTTTTCGTGCAACTGTTGCGCTGCTTTATGGCACAATGGCTGAGGATTCCCGGACTCAGGAATGCGAATTAACTGCTGCACATGCTTGTCCTAAGGATGTGCATTTCTTTTGCGTGATAAATATCGAATTCATAAATATCGAAAAATATCGAATTCAAAAAATTTCGATAATTAATATCGAAGATATTGAGACAATTTAAGAAACATTCAGCTTACTCGATAAATCGTCAAAAAATATCGAATTCAAAAAATGGTATCGATAATTAATATGGAAAATATTGAGACAATTTAAGAAACATTCACTTTATCGATAAAATATTGGCTTAAAATTAAAATTTTGGTGCAGAATTCTTTTATTTTTAATTATTAAAAGAAATTAAGAATTATTCCTAATAAATCTATAGCTTACAAAGATCAAGGTATATATATTCCTTATAAAAAGTCTATATTAAATAATTAAATTGAATTGAAGTAATAATAAAATTTACTTTACTTTAAGGATTTTATGCGATCAGAGTGATTAATCCAAGTAATCATAGCTTGTGGCTCTTTTTAATAATTTTATGTCACATCGATTAATTTTTAATTTTAATCCCAATCCCCAAGTATATATATTTTATAAAATTTTCTCCCTTGACCCTTGATGTCATATGCTTTTCTGGCTGTTTAGGGTTGCAAATTAATTTTTTTTTGGCGGAAAAAGCGAGTAGAGATACGGTTTTAAGCGGCTTGTGCCTTAAATACAATTATCTCTTAACAAGCACACAGCTTAAAAAAAAACACACACACGCACATCAAAATATGCATATTTGAGCGGGGTCGAAGCTTATCGATAAATGATTTTCAGGCGGCATTTATAGGCGAATATTGAATGGCTGGCTAAATCCCGCAAAATGATGATAAATCTGCTCTTAGGAAATTTTTTTTTATATTTTTGAGGCAGAAAATATTTTAAATTTTAAACTCAAAAAAGGGGTTTATATATTCTTTCCTTGTGGTTCCTTCCTTCCTGTCTTGGTGTTACTTTCAATCATTAATCATGACAAATCGGAAGACAAAACAGCAGCCAGTGACACTTGCCGCCTGTTGCAATTTAATTAGATTAAAAATGCATATAATTTATCAAAATGCAAAAGTATGGGGGCAAAGGGGAACATGGAAAAATGAGGAAAACTGGCAAATGCCACATGTCACAAGACATATAGGCCAGAGTAAAAGTAAAATCCCAGGCTTTCCTTCTGTCTCCTGTCACAGACAAACACATATGGCAAAAAAAAAACAAAATTTAATTGCATTACAAGAAGAGATATAAAAAAAAGACAACAACATAAATAATCAGCAAAGTGAGTAAATATGCATATGAAAGGAGTGTAATGACAATGAAAATGCGTAGCTAATTAGCAAACTGACAGCACAAAGGGGCGAAAAGTACATATGTATATATTTTTATATACATATATTTATAGGGGGGGAAAATGGGTAAACTCAGATTCAGACAGGGGGGGAAATGGCAAATGGCTGTATGTGAATATTACGTATACGCACCGTTAGACAGGGCAATGAATTATGCAAAAATATATAGAGAGAGAGGGAGAGCGAGGTAGAGATCCTTTTGTTATTTAATTTTCATTCATTCTCATTTTCCCCGTCTTTGCTTTTTTCCCTTTCCCTCTCCTTTTTCCTTTTTCCTCTCGTTGTGTTTTCTTTTTTTTTCGCCGCAACATTTGACATTTTGTCACATTTAAAAAATATTACAAAGGTTACAAGCAACGAGAGGGGGCTCTGGTTGGAAGTTGTGCTATATATAAGCCACGTACTAATATGCCATCTAATTTGTTATTCATGTGATTTAAGCGCGTCAAAGAAGATTAATGACTAAAAGCCAGCTCGGCACCAAATTGAAAAGTGTGCAAAAAGCCAAAGCAAAGCTCATAATAACAAAAGCCAACAACCGGGGGAAGCAGTGTGATTGCGGTGTCTAAGGGATAATTTAATAATGCCCAGATTGGTTAACCCCTCAGCAGGCAGCGCAGCGTCCCCAGGTTCACCTCATCTCCTTAGTGGGTAGCCTTAATGCGGAATAAAATTCAATTAGAGCACTTTGCGATTAACACCCAATGAGCGGCGACAAGAAATGTCTGCAAGTATTTAATAGAGCCAGGAATTAAGGCATATTTAAAGGCATTAACCTTTTACAATTTTTCCATTTTGAAATTAAAAGAAAAAACAACAAAATATGTTCATATTATTAAGAAAGATGTCCCGATAAACCAAGATCCTAACTGGTATAAAAGGAATAAAAGGGTAACTAACATTTTTAAACGAAAAAAGGTAGCTGCAGCTTGAAAGTATATGAAATATATGTAAGTGTTTTACAGAGAATTATATTTTATATATAAAAATGCTTGTATATATTTTGAATATTATTTTTAACACAATAAACAACTGAATTTTAAGCTTAAATCATTTTATAATAAACAAATAGGTATCTGCAGTTTGAAAGTAAATAAAATATATTTAAACTCTCACCAGAAAATTATATTTTATATTTAAATATTTATAAATTCATATATTTTTTATGTATATATTTTTTAAATAAAATAATAATTAAACAAATAAATTATTTAGTTGATTTTTAATAAGACAATCTCTTGACATTATTTGTTCTCCCAGAACCTTGCTACATATTTATTTTCTACTTAAAAGCTAAAATAAAATAGAACTTGGCTAAAATCAAATATATTTTTAGCAAATAAATAAAGTACAATTTAAATTTGATACAATTTTAAATTTATAAATTATAATTTGTAAAAATTACAATTATAAATGGTAAAAAAAAAGGTTTTTACATTTTTACATTCAAAATCTAATATAAAATGCAGCTGTGGCAAATTCAAAAGAATTATTTAGTAGAAAAATTAAAAACAATTAAATTATATTAAATTTTATATTTAGAAACTAGCAGCTTCTAATTTTAAACCAACAAAAACGTGGCAAACAAACAATGGACCAAAATATGTCTTCGAGGAAACCGAAATTAGTTGGTATTTGCAGTGCCAAAGGAGAAGGAGGAAAAGAGGGAGCAGGCGACGTTCCAGAAGGAGGTAAAGGAGGAGGAGTAGCAGAAGGAGGAGGAGGCAGCAGGATCAAGAGAGTAGGAAGTCCTGGTTCCATTGTTGGTTGTTGGTGGAAGTTTGCGTGCCGCAGCTATTAGCTTTTGTCTGTTTGCAAATGGCTTTCGCACTGGCTCTTTGATGCGGTCACTCGGTGTGGGCGAGGTCAAAGGTTGCGGGTGAGCGGGGGGGGGGGGGGGAAAAACTTTGAGAGTTTTTTGCCACGCAAATA
>VNJQ01000290.1:34441-90863 GCA_008042515.1 Drosophila truncata
GGGGGGGGGGGGGGGGGGGGGGGGGGGTCAAAACTTTGAGAGTTCTTTTCACCGCAAATTAAAGTGCACAAAATGCTAAAGTTCTCAGTGAAATATTTACGAGACAGCCGGCGGAAAATGGGAAGGCACTCGCCCCCCTTTCACCCGTCCTCCTGCTCGTCACCGTTCTTGAAAAATAGCTTTGTTTCAATAGCCGAGAAAACTGGTGGGAAACTGGCCGAAGGATTTTCTGCGGTTTTTCCTATACCCTTCTCTCTCTCTCTCTCTCTCTCTCTCTCTGTCTCTCCAGAAGCAACAGCTTCGCAAAAATTGCAGCCATTGCATTGAGAGGAAGCTAAGCTTGGTTATTTTCCCACCGGAAAACTCTTCTTCTTCGTCTTTCCCCCGTTCAGGATTCCAACGCCTTCGTCTCCGGCAAAGTCTTGAGAAAATGTGCGGTTTCTGCGGCGGCTCCTACTTGAGAAATCTAATTAAACAAATAACAAAAGCTCTCCTCGGCTTGCCAGTAAAATCTACTCACTAAGGGATATTAATAATAAGTTTCGGTTGACTGTACACACGCACAACTTTCCGGCCAAAATAATTCCAATCTATGAAAACTTTCGGCATGCGGTCAATAAGTTTTCCCCAATGGCACTGGGGATTGTATGCTTCTCCAGCCTATTATCATAATGTTTCGTTTATATGGCCGGCCCAGTGGTTTTCCAAACAGAAGATCCTTAAAAACCTCTGTAGAATGGGGTTTATTTAGGGTTAAGTTATTTGAGAAAAATTAAGTCCAAAGAGGGGGGGATATAAATTAAGAAATTAATTATTAATAGATGTTAGGGAAATAAATGCTACCAAAGATTATAGAACTGTAACAAATATATATAACAATCTGTAGAAAAATACCAATTAATAGATTTTTATAATTTTCCTTAGAAAGAATAACTTCCACTAATAAACCAATTTCCAAAGTCTTGAAACGTTTACTTTCCTTTAACATAATTCCCATTAAAAAACCTTCAAAAATAAATCCCCAAATGTTCCATTTATTTTTAATTTCATTCCCCAGTTTAACTTCAATTCCTTGGGATTACAAAAATGTATTTTCTGACAAATGAAGATACAGATATGTATACATATTGCCATTAAGCCGGAAGCTTTTATTTGCACTTTACCTTCTTTGATTATAATTTACTTTTTGGTTGTTACTTTTCTGGGCGCACTTTTCCCGACTAACTCTCGTTAAGTTTCAGTGCACGGCCGTTAGGTGGCTCTTTATGGGGTAACATTTTCTCAGGAAAACAGCATTTTCCATACGCCTGTAAATACACTGAAGAAAAATGATGGCAACAAGCAATTAAAAGTAATAAAAAATATGTAAATAAAGTTTATTCTTCAATTTAAGTTTAATTTTAATTTTTTTGATGAAAAGTAAACTTAATTTAATGTTAATAAATGAAAATAATTCAATATTTATAGTAATTCTAAGAAATTAAAGGAAGAACTTGCAAATAATATGTGAAAATGGTATAAGTTAAAAGTTTGTGCTCATTTCCCTTGAAAAACCCCATAAAACATATGCTTTTTTTACAAGAACTCCCATTTTCTGTCAGTGCTTAGTTCCAACCTGACTTATTACCGGCAGAACAGGAAGCAGGACTCCCGACACTCGCACACACATGGGCTGTAAAAATGAAAATGGCGCTACAAAAATGAGAAATGAAGAATGACAACATCAAATTAGCTTCATAAAAATGTCGACTCCGCGGCTCCCTTCCTGGTGCCTTCCTTGCTTTTCGTTTTTTTGCTGTTTTTGTGTTTTTTTCTTTGTTTTGTCCTGGGGGGTGTGAAACAATACAGTTTATAAAAATGAGAGTGCAAAAATATTTTTATGATAAATGACTGTAAACGAGCACGTGAAGCGACAAAGCGGAAAAGGGAAAGCCAAGGACATTCCATAGACATAACCGTGCTGCTGTCAACCACACACGCACATGCCAGGGTACCCGCACACACACACACGCACACCCGCAAAGGACATCTATATGACAGGAGAATTTTCGGCGTCGACGTTGACATTGACGCCATTTCCGGCCGACGAGACGCGACACGATGCGACGCTTTTGCGAGGCGAAGCAAGGTATGCCATGCCAGCAACAGTTGTCCTTTGTCGCCACCCCCCCAGCCCCAGCCCCTGCTCGATTTTTCACCGCTCTTCCCCCTCCGCCGATCTCCCTGTCCTTCAGGATTTTTCCCCCGAATTTTTGCCTGCGGCGACATGTGTCATACGCACACTGATGTAACCTAGCCGGGTTTTTATTTTTATATATCCTTGCTTTTCTTTTTTTTTTGCTCCTTTTTTGTTGTCTTGGCAGCTGATAGATGGCAAGTTTAGCGATCTAGTTGTCGAGTTGACGCGATAAGTGAATGGGGAAATAACATGTACTTGGGAATAAACATATATTTCCAGCGGTTGGGGAGAATATGTATGATTTTTACGAAATATGAAGTTTTAAAGGAGCAGAGACAGGACTTAGCTAGTTGCTAGGAAACTAGATAATATATCTGGATTATGCTGGGAATTTTTACATTGATTTAGAGGGAATTTATATATTTATATATTTTTTGGGGTACGATATTTGCTTTGATATTATCCAAATAAAATTATTAAATAAATATAATATAATACAGTAATAATATCATGAATAAGTTAGGCAAACATTTGCCTTTTTGTGAACATTTTATAATACATTAATAATTTTAAAAATATCTAAAGTTAGTTAGTTTTCCCTTAAAATAATTTAAATTGTGATTGCTCACGATTTTATAAGAACAAACTGAAATTGTTTTATTTCCAAGGCAGAATGTTGGATTAATAATTATTATAAAAATATAATTAAACAAAAAAGGCTACTCATGAGCTCGGAAAAACAATGGAGAAAATTTAATAAGACTAAAGAAAAATTAAAAAAAACATTTTTTTGAGAGCGAAAAACAAATGGCATAAAAACTCATACGCAGTGTAATCCTGAATATAATTTTCTTCAAGTTTTAGTGAAATTTCCCTTAAACACAAGAAAAGAACTAATTAAAAGTAAAGAAAAAAAGTGAGAAAAATTACGCATACGCAGCGTAATCCTTAATATATTTTTCTTAAAATTTTAGTGAAAATTTCCTTAAAATACAAAAAAACTAGCTAATGAAGAATAAAGAAAACAAGTAAGAAAAAACACGCATACACCGAGTAGTCACAATTATTTTTTAATTTCATATTTTTAATTTCCATGGCAATATTTTTCATATATTTCCCTTGCAATCAAAGCTTTCTTGAATAAAAAAATGTTATTACATTTATTTCCACTTAATTTATATATTTTGCTGAAAATTATCAGTAAATAAACTAACACAAAATAATTATTTTATTTATTTAAAATCCTAGAAACCGTTGGGCTTTTGCTTTTAATTTTTAAACTAAAATTTCTTTAATTTCAACTACAAATATATATTCACAAAAATATCAAACAATATTTAAACAATTTATAAAATGTTCTTGTTGTTTTCATTTTTATATAAATAAACAGGAGCGTCCTTCGAGAACATGGCACGTGGCAGCAGTGTCTTTAGAGGCTCGCATTGACGCCAGAGAATAAATAGATTTCCTAGGGGATTCCCTGATTGTTTTTAATTAATCGATTAAGTGCTCTCGAAAAATGCCCCACGATTTCCCAGCACTTACCGAAACACAAGTTTTTCCCCAGGAGCGGAGGATGCGATATCAAAGGACCCTCCTTCCTCTCCACAAAGGTGGCACAGGGACAAAGGCGTTGGTTGGGATTGCCTGAGCTATGGTTTAGTGTGCCGCCGAGAGCAGGGGCTTCCCTGTTGTCCCCATCCACGAGCCCACAATCTTTCTCGACTTTTCCTTTATGAGGGCATGTCAAAAAAAAAAGAAAAAAAAAGAAGAAAACACCAGCAGCCAACGTGGAATAAGATTAAAGAAAAAGGCAGAGGGGAATATATAAAAACGACTTCCTCTAAGACGACGCTTTTAGCTAAATTGCGACAAAAATGAGCAGCGCAATGGGGGAGGAGGGGATGGGGGACTGAAACAGGGTGGTGAAGAGGGAAGGGAGGGGGAGAGACAACGACTAAAATAATAAAAGAACAATGTCAAAGAAGTTGGGCACATAAATAAGCTCTCAGGCCCTTCCTGTGCCTGTTTTTCATACTAAAACAGCCAAGATGCTAGTAACAAAAATATTTGGACAAGTTTTAAATAATATTTACATATTTTACATAATATTTTATATGTAATATATATTTTTTTGTTTATTTTAATATGTAATATATATTTTATTATTTATTTAAATATATATTAATATATTCCAACTATCATAAGCGTACATTTACTTTCATTTTACTCACATCCCCTAGTTCATATTTATTTAAAAATATATTTATTATTAAAGTTAGTTTCCGTTTTGATTTTAAATAATTTTATTTAAAAATATTTATAATATAAATATATATATAATAAATAAATATATATAATATATAATAAATAATACAAACATTATAAATATATAAATAGTTAGCATATCTTCTCTTTGTTAGTTCCCATTTTGATTTTAATAAAAAAAAAGACCACTCATATCTTCTTGTTTTAATTTATTATAAAATATATGAATTATAAATGTTAAAAATATTTTAAAATAATGAAAACTCATCATATTTTTAAATTATACATTCCCATTTTGATTGTAATCAGAAATCATGTACAAGTTGCACAATTTCTTGCTTTCACAATATAATTCCCAACTCATTTTTCAAAATAAACTTTACCTTAGTTTAAAATATTTAAATACTATTCTAAAAATTATTTTTTCTTCTCTACTAAATTTCTCTATTAAAATATTATTTCCTAATGACCCTAAAATGCTTCCCTCCATAGTAAGTGGGGAATGTGTGATTAGGATAAATGTGCATGCTTCCAAATTGATGTGGTTGTGTGTCAGTATCAGTGTCTGTGTCTGTGTGTGTGTGTGTGTATAGGGAACCGGAAGCGGATATGCGCTGCAATTGTCATCCAAGGTTCGGCCCAAAATGCGTGCCTAGGTGGGCGCCGCTATCATAATCATTATCCGTCCTCAGCTGTCCTTTACACTCTCCCTGGCTTTTCCTGCTCTTCTTGTGATGATGATTTTTACCCCAACCCCAACCCCCAGCTCGATTTATTTGCGCATTTGTTTGCCTTCGTCGGCACTCATTCATATCGTAAACTCATACCCAAGTTCATGGGGAAAATAAGAAGCCAGCAAGACACTCACATATGCTCCATTTTCTTTATTAATAAATACAGCAAGGACATGCGGAGGGACGATGGGGTATATAGTGAGTTTGCCTGGTCAGAAATCATATATATAATAAATGAATCATTCATCTCGCCTGCTGATTCATTCATAAGTGAATAACCTTCATATTTTCGGCGGGATAATGAATGAAAGCAAGCGAGTGGAATGATTAAATGCGTTTGAATAAATGATTATAACTTTTGCAGGAAGAAACTTTGTAAGAATTTAGAAATATTATTAATTTTCTGATTAAAAAATCAGATATTAGGGGAATAATTTTAGGGGAATACTTGTAATTTGTAGGATTTTGAAGGCTCTATTTCAGCTTCTTATTAGAGGTGGAGAACTATCGATAGTTTTATCGGCATCGATAGTGATCTAGTGTTCTTTTCCCTAAAATCGTCTGAAAAATAAGATAATACGTAATTTTTAACACTAAACATTCCCTTTTTTCAAAAAGCGCTCCATATTTTAATAGATTCTATTAGTTTTATGTTATTTTTCATACGATTTTAGGGAAAAGAACATAAGATCACTAACGATGCCGATAAAAATATCGATAGTTCTCCACATCTACTTCTTATGCTTTTTTTTAGATTCTTCTTTTAAAATTTGTATTTTTAATTGCCTTATTTATCTGTTAAAGTTGTTTTATACTTTATACTGCTATTATTAATTTTCTAATTAAAAAATCAGATTTTAGGGGATTAGGTTGTAGGTTTTTTAAGGCTTTACTTTAGCTTCTTATGTTTTTTTAATGCTTCTTTTAAGACCTTAATCATAAATGTTCTTTAACCTTTAATATTTTTATTTTTAATTGCCTTATTTATCAGTTAAAGCCTTGATTTTATATATATATTTGTTTCATACTTTATACTGCTATTCCATTTCCTGCTTTTGGGGGGGAGGGGGATGGGATTTCTTCCTGTGACTGGTGCCTTCAGCGGCTGCCTTCCGGTGAAGGGAAGTCACTCCGCCTTGCCTTGTCCCGCTCTACCCAGCCCTGCCCTGGTCTTATTTTCGCAGCCCCTCGGCACCTATTTGCGGCTGTCATTCAGCGAATTTCCGCCTGTTCACAGTTAATTGCGGCTCAGCAGTTAATCGTCATTACGGACACATGTGGGACATACATACTACACACAGTCATACCTTCGGGAAAAGGAGGAGGAGGTGGAGGAGGAGGAGGACTGCCGCCCACGCACTTCCGCCAACCTTTGACCCCCCCAAAGTCACCCCGCCGCATATCACTTACAGGCTGCTCTGGGATGCCGTTTGTCTGTTTGCGGTTTTGATTGTCACTTGATGTGTTGTGATTATGATGTGTGTGTGTGTTGGTGTGTGTGTGTGTATTGGTGTGTGTGTGTGTCTCGGAATGTGTGTTATTTGTGTGTGTGTATAAGCGCCCATCTGTCTCTAGCCCCCATGTGTCTCTCTGTATGTGTGTGTTCTTCACCCACTAATGTGGTGATTTGTGTAAATTTGCTTGTCGAATGCCCTCGATTATGTTAGCCCATGTTTGACAGGCTTTTTTTTTGCCTTTCACTTCTAGCCTCCGCCCTTTGCCCTCTGTTAGCTTATAGCCTCCCTCCCTCCTCCCCCCACGAAAAGGTCTCAAAAAATTTATGCTCTCACCTGCTGCCGCCAGCGAACGAACGAACACACACATAAAACTGAGGTAAAAGGTACAGGTAAAAAAGGTAAAGGAAAATCATAATTTTGTGCTTTTTACTTCTTTGTTTTTAAGTCAAAGTCAAAGAAATTTAGGAGGACTTTCCAGAGGCACCAAGTATGTATGTAGGTGTAGGTGGTGGCACCAGGTGCGTTCAATGCTCTCGACAACTTTAACACTTGCCGGGAAAATCCACTGGAAACAATGTTACTTTCTTGTCAACCAGCTTATATAGGTTATATATATATATTTTTTTTGTATATGTATTTTGTATATATTTATTTTATATATATAAAGTGAAAGAATAGATACTTGTTAGCTGATTTTGGTCAATTATTTGTTATTTGAGATATTTTCTAGCTCAAGAACTAGTTTGGTCGATGTCATCCTCATAAATCAATATATAGCTTCTTAGGAAATATTTCTAATGGCTAATTTTACTTTATATTATTATTTTTAGTGATATTATACCAACCCAGAGTATTACATTTTAAGATATAATTATATTTGAATGATTTAAAACAATAATAATTTGTTTATAAGCTGGTTTAAATTTTATCTTATTTTGCTTGGCAGAAAAGTTCAGAGTTTGATAGCTAAAAAATTCTTTAGCTTACAAACAGATTTTGAAACCATGGTAATTTCTCTAGAAAGAATAACTTTCTGGACTGCTTTGCAAAAATACCTAAAATGTATTTAATATTGTATTAAATTGTAGTAATATTTATCATATTTTGTTCGCAGAAAAGTTCAGAATTTGATAGCTAAAAAATTCTATAGCTTACAAACAGATTTTTAAACCATTGTAGTTTCTCTAAAAAAAGGAAAGACTTTCTGCTGGGACTGCTTTGCAAAATTACCTAAAATATATTTAATATTGTAATTAAATTTTAGTAAAAAGGTTTAATCAATATTCCTTTGCTTCCGGCTTCTCTCTAATTAGAGCTCTTCCCTACCCCAGCATTTATTTCCATTTTGTCCGCGCAATCGAAGAGTGAAAATGCTGCGGGAAAATTGGGACTTGTCCAAAGGTTAATTGTAACGAAATTAGCTTAAATAAGCATGCACAAAAAAATAAAAGAGAGAGAGAAAAAAATAATTTAGCTGCAGTCCTGTGGCACTGCAATAAATGCTTCCATGTTGCCGTCAAACAAAAACCAGTGCAATTGAGCAACTTTTTGTAGTATATATATTTTTTTTTGTTCTTTCCACCACGTGTTTGCTATCTGTGCCACACAGTCGTCTTTCCCACTAGGTCCTGTACCCTCTGCCTCTGCTCCTGCCTTCTGCCTCCTGCTGGTGCTCCTGCCTCCTGTCTGACAGCTTGCCTGTGCATATTTGAATACCCAACATGGCTCATATTCAACTAATTAGGCGAGTTTTGCAAATACATTTTCATTATTGTAATTTTGCACAGTCGAAGGTGGAAGCAAGAGGGCCTAGTGTGGGCGGGAAAAACAAAATAAAAAAAAAGGAAAAAAACTGCAGTAGGCAACATGCTGGCAAAAGTTTTCCATATGTTTGAAAGGGGGTTTTCGGGGGCTTATAGATGGTGGAAGGGGATCCAGGGTGGGGGTAACAGACACCGACACATGTAGGCCGAGGCATTTGCATTTGCAAAAAATAAAAAGACAAAAAAATTCTTCGAGGTAAAATGCAAAAAGCAGGAGGCAAAAAAAACACACAAAATGGTAAAAAATGCAACTGCAAAAAATAAAAAAAGAAAGAGTCGCTGCAAAATCCAACTCAAAATGGCAAAAGAGCTCACGTCACAGACAGAGACAGGACAGGAGCTGAGGGCGGGGAAGTGCAAGGTGGTGCAAGGGTGTAGTGGTTGGGTTTTTGGGGTTTCGTGGGGCAGACACCGGCGGTTTTTTCACACTGAAATCGTCCCAGACGGGTGAAGCGAGAAAGAGATAGAGAGTTCCGGTGAAAGCTGGAGAGAAGGAGATAGTGAGAGGGAAAGCCTGCAGAAAATTGCGGCCATGCGAGTCGAGGAGGAAACTGTTCAAATTAAATGTGCACACACGCAAGTTGATTAGCATGATATAATTAAAAATGCAAGTCCCTCTCATTGTCTTCCGGTAAAAAACATTTCAAATTTAGAGTGCCCGTGCTAGCAAAAGAAAATAGGCAAGTGTGACCAGTTCCTTGAGTAAATGCAAGAGTTATTTCTACATAATATTATTTCTCCAAATAATTTATTTGATTTTTTTTTTATAATTTTGAAGAGTAAAATTAATTTTAAATTTGATTGAAAGTGTGACCATGCGCTAAAGAAAACATTGATGAAGAAAATGCTAGATAAATGCAAAATTTATGTCTAAATAATATTATTTCTCCAAATTATTCATTTTATTTTTGTTTTAATTTTTTTATATTAAATATAAATTATATTTTCTAGCGAAAGAGTATGAGTGTGACCATGCAGCATATATATTCTATACTAGTGTTACCATAGCATAGCCAGAAAGTATCATAGATGCGTTACAGCACCGAAGGTTACCTGCTCTGAATGCAAATTAGGTTTCAAAGTTAATGTATTTCCAATACAAAAAGAAATGAGAACATTTTCTTATCGAAAATTTTATTCCAAACGCTTAAGAGGTACGAACTGCTAATTGCCATCAACCGCAGAGATCCCACTCCTCCGGCTTCGTTTTCTGTGTGATATCTAATCTGCTTGGACTGCTGAAAATTCTGCAGTTGTCCGTCCTTCATCCTCTTGGTGTTGGTCCTTCGCGCTTTTGCCTCTCTCGTTCTCTCTCGCCTAAGCCCAAAACCATTAACACTTGTTTCTGTCATTTTACATGAAAAGCGGAAGCGCTTTTGTTTCTGTGAAACAAACAAGTTTCCTTGCCACTGCCAACTGGCAGCTCGCAACTCGCAACTGCCCCAAAGCCTAGTCAGATTTTCCTGCCCCACCCTGCCGGCTTCGTTTTTTTCTGGCTTTTCTCTCTTCTTTTTTTTTGACATGGGTATCCGTATCCTAGATCCATTCCTCTCTGGACTCCGGTGTTGGGTTATTTGCAAGCTGCATGGGAAAATTCCAACGCTGCTAAAGCCACGCACTAGAATCTTATTTTATTTTAATAAAAAAACAATTTAATTATTTCTAAATGTAAAGTGCAAGTAATTTAAGTTTTATTTACATTAATTAAAACGCAAAAATAATGTTTGATAAAGTAAAAAAAATATATTATAGGTATTTTGAGGATATTTTAGATTTTAGTTTAGATTTTTTACAATAAAAATTATAAAAGAGGTTTGAAATATCTTAAATAAAGAGATTTATTCTTAAATTAAATTATGAACAACTTAGGTTTCTTGTGGTATAAACAGCTATTTTTTTTATTTCCTTTCGAAGCCTAAATTATGTCTCTTATCTCTACAATAATTATTTACAATGAAAAACAATAAAGTAACTAATTTAAGATATTTTTCATGTAATAATATTCAAGAAACCAACACAAATGTCATAATAGAAAAAATCGGAATGTTTTCTTTCATTTCATTAGGGCTTAGGACCCTAGAAGGAGGCACCAGGCTGTTAAATACTTATGTGTACATTACACGACTGTCCCTTCGGACGGAGGGAAAGAGTTCTCTGGGCTGGGCTGGGCTGTGCTGGGCTTGGCATGTCAGTTAACTGGATGAGGGTCCTGCCTCCAGTCCCCCCTAACCCTCACATATAAACTTTTTGCACTGCCTGTCAACGTCAAGGCATGGCTGACTGGCCTTCATGGCGGTGACTGTACCTCTCGTCCTCAGCCGTGTAAAGGTGTTTGTTTGGGGGGAGAAAAAGTTCTTGAGAAAAGGTGCGCAGGGGTATGTGCCTCGCCAGCTTGCCAGCTGATGGTCCTGTGATGGATGGGTCTCAAGGCATTTTGGCATTTTCTAGGATTTTTCACACTTACGGCTACTTTGTTTAGATTATATGCATGATTTCTAGACTCACTGGGTTTTAATAATATGAATTGTTTTAAAGTTAGCCAGCCTGTCAGGTCTTCCAAGAATATAAATGATTATTTAAGGGGTAGAGAAAGCTTTAGGCTTCTTAAACTCTTAATATAAATATTATTATTATTATCAAAGTTATATTTTTGGTTTAATCAGACATTTTTAGAAATATAAATGATTATTTAAGGGGCAGAGAAAGCTTGGGGGTTCTTAAACTCTTAATATAAATATTGTTATTATTATCAAAGTTATATTTTTGGTTTAATCAGACATTTTTAGAAATATAAATGATTATTTAAGGGGTAAAGGAAGCTTGGGGGTTCTTAAACTCTTAATATAAATATTATTATTATTATTATTATTATTATTATTATTATTATCAAAGTTATATTTTGTTTAATCAGATAATTTTTGCCAGAGTTTATTTCTCTTAGTGAAAATTCTTAGAGTCAAAAAAAGGAAAGAAACCTTCAGAATTTCTGTCGGTCAGCTTGGTCTGCGATTGGGGGATATGGGGTTATGGCCTGGATGCCGATGCTGATACCTGCCACAGTGCGTTGTGCGATGTGGATAAAGATGAGCATAAGGATGAGGATGAGGATGAGGATGCCGATGATGATGATGACTGAGCTTGCATAAACGAGTTTGCCCTTAAGTGTGTGCGCATGTTGAAGGAGATGGGAAAGGAGATGGCGATGGCGATGGCGATGGGGATCTGAAGATTTTCGGTGGCAAGGAGCCAAGGAGTTTTGTGCGTGAGCAGCATATTCGATGGACCACCCATACACGCAACTTATTTATGCAGACTCACATACAAAGCATGCAAAGATTTTGCATTAAACCAGGAAAACCAGGAAGCAGACAGCCAGCACCATCAGCTCACCACCACCAATAGCACCGATTCAATGGGCTCTGTGCCAGCTTCTAAAGTAGCATCTGCCCCGGGGAGGTCCGCATACAATTAGCTGCAACTGTAATTAAAGCAATTGTATAATAAATCTTCTGCCAAATGGGAAAAGATCTCAGGTGGGGGAGCAGTGGAAGGAAGTGTAGGTGGCCCAAGGAGCGTGTGCCAAGTGAAATGCTGGCCAAGGAAAAATTGCTGGGGAATTAATATAAATTTAATAGTTTTGGCCCCTGGCATTTATGGTGGGGCATAAAAACGCTTGCTGGCTCGTTAAATGCATTCAAATGGATTAATCTATACTCGAATAGGGGAGAAGCCAGAAATACTCTTTATGCCAGGGGGGCTTTTCCAGACTTTTAAGCTAGAAAATTCAGGCAATATTATTAAATTTTAAAATAAAGGAATAACTAAACCTTAAAGAATTTTTTTAACACAAATTTATAGGTTTTTAAGACCTTACATATATATTTTAAAATCTGTTTTACTTGTAAAATCCTTTGCTAACTTTTTAAAATTATCAAAAAGTTAAATAAATTCTGGAAACACCTCTGACAATTTTTTTAAGACAAATTTATAGAATTTTAAAGGCCTTAAATATATTTATTAAAATTTGATTTACTAGTAAAAACCTTTGTTAACTTTTTAAAATTATTAAAAAGTTAAATAAATTCTGGAAACACCTCTGACATAAAATTCGAATTTTTCAGATTAAAAAAAAAACAAGGCAAGCCATCTGAAAATCTTTAAAATTCCGAAACACTAGCATTTTTCTTCTCTTTAAAAAGCTGTAAAAATATGTCCAAGAAATTACGCCCACCGGTGGAGACCCCATCGGAACCGCAAGTCTCCTCTCGACGTCGCCGTCCCGCCTCGGAAATTGTCCGTGAACTCAGGCACCTCAGGTCCACGCCCCTAAGGATCGAGGATGACAATGAGCTTTGGACGGGGAACATGGAGAAGGTGCCTACACCAGATATGCCTGTGACCAGCCTGGAGCAGTTGGAACAGTTGCGTTTGACTCGACACAAGATCAGTTTGTTGATAGTTCGTCCTTTCTTTGAGAAAGCCGTAACAGGATGTTTTGTTCGGGTAAATTTATACAATTTATACAAGCTATAAAAATAAGTTAAAGGATATATAACCCAAGATAAACATTAATCTGCCGGATGAGGTGCCAGAGCATCGCATTGCTGAGATTCTGGAAATTCTAGAGCTAGACTATGGCTATAAGTTGGACGAGATACCCACCAATATGGCTTTAAAACTGCGCTACGATGATGTAATAGTTCCCCACGAGATCACCGACGTATCCAATATGGCCTTTACCCAGGATGAGTTTGAGCTTTGGCGTGATAATCTCGTTCATCAGGCCATTCAGCCGCCAACCACTTCGATGGTGACCAGAAAGAAGATCGAACTGTATAATGCCATGCAAGCTGAGGCCAAGGGATTGGCCTTAATCCGGCAGAGCTTTCACTTGACCATAAGGACACCGGAGAAGGGTGGCATCCTTGAAAGGCATGGCGGTGTCTATCCCTGGCGTCTGAAGAAGCCATCGTCATCGTTACCCTTCAGAGGTTTTATTGGAGAGGCCTATCCCGTGTTAAGGGGAATGCCAGAGAGAAAGGATTTGTAGAGGAAAAGGTTTACTTTACTCCTAAATTTATGTTTTGTTTCCTTAAAGAAAATTGCAATAATAAATGCATAAATCTTTTGAATTTTCCTTGAAACTTGAAGGAAATTTGTCAAACGCTCAATCAAAGAGACATTGTATGGCAAAAATAGGGAAAATACTACGTAAAATGCTAAGCAATTAGCAGGGAATTTGAATGGGGAAAAAACCCCTGGCTGGGTCCTGCAGAATTTTTGCAGCACCTTGGGTGGTGGTGGTGGTTCCCCGCCATTCCGCAAAATTTTCGTAGCCAACTTTGTGTCCGCTAATGAACAACAACAAACTTGGTGGTGGACGTGGCAACAAAATATCGTCAATAGGGCACAAAAAAGAAATTACAGAAATTAAATGAAATGCAATTAACCAGCTAAATGAGCAAAGTCCTTGCTTGCTTGGCAAATCAAGGGGGATTTTTACGAGGCGTCCTTCGGTCTGCTCCAGGACAACAATTAGCCCAACTGATGAGCAATTAGAAAATGTAAAAAATTAGCAACAGGAAAGAGCAGGCAATTAATTAATATTTAATTGATAGCTTGTGCCTCTTGATACAATAAATTCTTGATTATAATCACCGAAAAATGTTTGCATAATTAGAGTAATTTTTTGTTTGTTTTTTTCTTTACAATAATTAACGTTTGTTTAGCAAATGTTTTTCTCGTGTTTATTTCGTTTTATTATTATATTTTCTCTGTTGGTTTTCTTTATGATTATTTCGGCCAGCTGCTTTTTATTTTACATACACAAAAATGTCACTTAATAAATTTTACGACTGTTTTATGTTGTCGCTTTGGCCCTAAAAACGCAGGAGAGAAATAGAAGGTGTGTGTGTGTTTTTCCCTTTTTTTTATATATTTATTTGTAGGCTAAAATGGGGACGACGACCCATAACACGCCCACTACAACACGTAGTATCCATAAATATAAAAAAAAGAAAAGAGAGAAAAAAGAGTAAGGGGCGGCGGCGGCGGCTTACATGGCGGATGCTTAACCCTTGTTTGCATGTGCGTTCTCCGAACGAATTTTTATTCTATTCTAGTCCCTCATACCCCGCCTTTCGTCACGCACACACGTCCTGACCTAGTCCTGGCTATCCTCTTCCGCCTTGGCCTACTCCTGTTGATTCCCCATGATTTGGCTAAATTAATTTTTGGCCCATTCAGATGTTACAAGGGCTTGGGCATAATTAAAAGTACAGGAACAAAAAAAAAAAAGAAATGGGAGGCAAAAACATCATGAGTTATGAGCGGGCAACGCGGGGAGGGGAAAAGTCTCGTAAATTTGCCAGGAAGAAAATAAGGGGGGAGGGAAAATAGCTGTAACCCTTTTTCCTATCTCCCAGCCTCTCGGAAAACTTTTGAACATTTTAATTTGCCTTGGCAATTTTTCGCTTTCTGTTTTTTTTCTGATCCTGTTTTCTGGCTCAAAGTGAAAGTCATTTTCATTGTTTAGAGGCGGCACATGTTTGGTATAAAAAAAGTCCCTGGTGTCCCCAGCACCCTTAGCCTTTGAGTTTGAGCCTTGACTTGACTTTTCCTTTATTCATTTTTTTTTGCTTTTTTTGTTTTTTGGTTTATTTCTGTTGGTGTTGTTGTTTTTTGTTAGAAATTCGTCCTTCGGTTTCGGCTGTTGATGTTAGGACTTTTGGTTGGATTAAATGCGCACTTCCACCTGGTGACATATCTCCTGGTGCTGTTCCGCCTTCTGCTGCTACGGCTCCTGTTCCTTGAGCTTGTTTCTCTTTCAAAAATAGCTGCACTGAGCGAATCGGAGGCGTGATTTTAATCCTATAGTGTGACCAGGTGAAGGTAGAAGCCTTAGAGGAATTTTATATATTTTTTTAAAGTGCATTACTTATCAAATTATTTATTTGTTGAACTTTAAAGTCACTAATTTTTATTTTTTGAACTTAAGGGGGACTGATTTTAATTTTTGGAATCATTTTTCTTATGAAACTTTTATTTTTAAATATTCAACAGAGCTGGGCACACTTTGCCTGATATTTTAAATATTAAACAAAGCTGGGCACACTTTGCCTGATATTTTAGGTTCATTTCCAACCATATTTAGTAACAATTGGTGTTAATTCCCTTGTAGAATTTTTATCTTACAACAATTTAAACAGTAAATTTCTCCTGTTTCATGTATTATTTTTTTAAGTGTAAAATAAAATAGCTTGGAACGAGTAGAGGTTCGCCAAGATGGTCGGCAATCAGCGAGCATCAGAATTCAACGTTGAACTTTGGCCAAGAAGCCAAAAGGAGGATGGCCTTCATGGCCTTCAGGGGCGGGCCAAGAGGGGCAGCTTGTCATGGCATCAGTCAAAACTTTGCCAGCAACTGAATTATGTCATTTGCTTGACGCTCTCACACACACACTCATATGGGAAAAATGGGTGCCAGGGGTGTGGGTTACAAGGGGTAAATAGCGGCACATGTATGGCATGGAAAAATAGGAAAAACCAAACTGAAACCGAAACCGAACTGAGCCAAACGGGGCCAGGTACCAAAGGAAAATAAAGCTTGAGGAAACCAAATTGGAATGAAGACGATGAAAATGCCAGCAGTAGCAATCAGGCACAGTGCACAGAAAATAAAGTTATTGAAGTTTAAATATTATAAAATTAAATAATACAAAATATAATATAATAAGGAAGTTGTATAAGATAATTATGAAGGGTAAAATATATATTCCAAATAAATTTAATAAGAAAACTTTGATTTTACACTAAAACTCTCAAGTTGTGCCGGTTTTTAAATTGAAAAAATCTTTAAAAATAGGAAATACTATAAATATTAATAAAATAAACATTACAAACACCAAATAAAACTATAAATGAATTTATGAAGAATAAATTTTCTATATATTCACCTTTCTTTTGGATTATTTGCCCCACTGTGCACGTGACGTGGACCGCCATTACATAGCCGCATATTTTGCGTTTTCACATTTTCCGCTTTTCATTTCGCCCGTCGTCCTGTGGCACTGCCTTGAATATTTTTCTTCAATTTTATTAAAATTATGGAAATGAATGAAATATCTGCTGCACATCCCGGCCCCATCTTTTGAGAAAGGAATTTATCGAAAATTGCAGCAGCTGCAAAATTGTCTTCCACTACTTTCGCCGTTATCCCCCAACCGATTTTCCCTGCTTTTCCCTGCCTTTTCCGAGCTTTCCCCGGGCACACACACCTGGCCAGTGGCAAGTTTAATAATCCGTTTCGCATTTTGCGTTGATGCGAAATCAATCGATGTGCATCGAATATGCCCGGAAGGAGCAGCAAGGAGCAGCGCCAGCTGAGGTCCTGCAGGTCCTGCGACTGTCCGGGGAGAGAGAGTGTATCAACTGGGATGCATAAATCCAACTCATTTGCATGGCCAAGGAATCGAGGAATCAAGGAAGCAGCGCAGCACAAGGATGCCTTCCCGCCGGCAATGCCATCCAATTTGAAGGAGTCTTCTCAAGGGGCACAGGAGGGGGTTTTTACTGTCTTAATACACTCAGAGAAAAAATAAAGAAGTTTGTTTTTCGATTTTTTATAATTTAATTATTGAAATAACTTTTATTAATTCGCTAATTTGTTTTCCCGCTTGTGATTTCTGCTTTCAAGTTAACAAATCGGTTTTTTAGGTCTTTTTACATCCCCCCTCCCCCTCAGAAATCTGGCCAAAAATCTTAACCCACTTTCGCGTAACTTTTTCGCTTTTCTCTCTGCCCTGAGGGCTTCGCTCATTTAGCTGGTTAATTGCATTTCATTTAATTTCTGTAATTTCCCTTGCCTTATTGACGACGATATTCTTGGAGCCACTCCCCGTCCTGCGTCCTTCCTGGGGGAAAACCCTTAAGTTTGTTGTTCATTAGCGGGTCCAAATCGGCGGGTTCGCGGGTTCTGGCCATCAGGTGGCGCCACCTCAGGGACAGAGGTGTTTTGGAAACATTTTTCTGCAGAATTCAAAAGAGGAAGAAATCCTCTGCCGTTGCCATTTCCATTTCCGTTTCCGTTTCCTGTTCTGTCCTCTGCCTTCCCCCAATGCTAATTGCCTGGCTTTTAGGTTGCACAAAAAAAGAAAAAGAAGGAAAAAAGAAAAGAAAACACATCTCTCTCTGTCGTTGCGTTGACAATTTGATTTCTGGCAATATTTTTCGCATTTTCACACTCTTCTTTTTGAGGTCCTGGGCAATGGGCAATCAATCACAGAAGTTCTATGTCTATCGCATATGTTACGGCCAATCTATTTCGTCACCGGCACCGAACAATATGTGGGAATTTATGGTTTCAGGTTGCCAGAAAATATTTCTGTTGGAATTATGATTGCTTACATATTATTTATATTTTTAAATATATTTAACTGAGGCTTCATTAAAATTTTTAAGCTAAAAGTAAAGTTCAGATTGTCATATTCTAGTGACAAAAAAACTGACAATGTTTTAATAGTAAATTTATAATTTAACAAATTAATAAGGCTTTTTCCTCTGTAAAAATTTTATTGTACAAAGACTTAAACTTTATATATTTATGCCTGCAACAATAGCTTTTATTGTTTATGTATTTTTGTATATATTTATTTAATTTGGTAAATTTATTTAATAAAATGTATGCTAAACAAAATTTAAAACTTTTCTCAAAAATTTAAGTGTTTTTTTGTATATTTTCCTTTTTAAAAATCTCTAAATTAATATTTTAAAAATATTTTGAATGCATTTTAATTGATTTTATTGATTTTAAAAATATTTAAAATACGTTTTTAGGTGCTATTTAATTTTAAAAATAATTTAAATACATTTGCAGCCATTTTATTTAGTTAAAAAACATAGTAATTATATTTGCAGCAGTTTTATTGATTTTAAAAATAGTTTAAATACATTTAAATGTGTTTTATTTGTTTTAAAAATATTGTAAATACATTTGCAAGAGTTTGATTGATTTTCAAAATATTTAAAATATTTATTTTAAAAATATTTGCAATACATTTGCAGCAATTTTAGGTATTTAAAAAACATAGTAATTATATTTTGCAGCAGTTTTATTGATTTTTAAAATAGTTTAAATAAGTTTTATTTGTTTAAAAATATTTTAAATACATTTGCAGCAATTTTATATATTTAAAAATCATAGTAATTAAATTTGCAGCAGTTTTATTAATTTTTAAAAATGGTTTAAATACATTTAAATGAGTTTTATTTGTTTTAAAAATATTGTAAATATATTTGCAGGAGTTTGATTTTCAAAATATTTAAAATATTTATTTTAAAAATATTTGCAATACATTTGCATTCGATTTATTGATTTTAAAAATATTTTAAATATATTTATCACAGTTTTATGTAGACTCTTTTGCTGATTTTTCCATAGACATTTTTGGGGAATTTTTATTTTTATTATTTTTGAAACACCCACAGCCTGGGGATTATGGATGACAATTAGTATCTCTGCTGGTTGGTTGGTTGCCTGGCTGCTGCTGCTGCTGCTGATGATGATGATGATGGCTCGGCCATGTCCTGTTCCAGGACCAGTTGCAACTGACAGCTTAGAAAAATCACCGCAGGAGCCTGATGCTGCCCAGGCTGGCTGCTTCAAGTGTTATCCTGCGGAACTTTGATGAAGTATTTGTTGGCTAGACAAATGTGACATATCCTGGCCTCAAACTGCCCACCGCTGCACTGCCACAAACATTTAGTTGATTTACCTTTTGAAATTGATAGAAATATACGCTGATAAATTGTAAATTTAATTTATTTCCCATTATTTTCTCACAGTGTGTCCCGTCCAGCTGTAGGTGAACAGCCTGTCATTAGTCATCTTCAAGCGGCGTTGAGTGGAATTATGTAGAAGCCTCCTCCTTCTCCTCCTCCTCCTCATCCACTGAAATTAATCTTATTTAATTTGAATTTTTATTTAAATTATGAAAAGGCGTCCCCAAGAAAGTTTTGTTCTTAACAAATTTTTTTGTGCCTTTTTTTGGCCTTCCTCCCCCCATTATTATTTTTATTATTATTATTATTATTAAATGGCCGCGGACAGGGGTCGACGGGGGATGGATGGATGGCACGTGCTGCTCGTGGAACACTTTCCAATTTGTTGAAAACAATTTGTGACCCCGAGAACTGCAAACAAACCCAACAATGAGAACAAACAAAGTTCCTGGGCGGCAAAGGCGGCGGCGAGCGTGGGTTATGGCCAGGAAAAGGGGCTTCGGGATCATATGCCACCTGCTGCGGGGGGGAAGCGGGGGAGGCAGGGGGTTTGTGGAAAATGCTGTGCGAAAATCAAGGCAGGGGCAGAGGCAGGGCCAGTCGTCGTGTGTCATTCTGCGGCAGCGTGCGGCACGGAAATGATTTATGAGTGAGCCTGGGCCTGTGCCTGGGCATGGGCCCAAGGGCACTCGCCAAGGGGGGAGGGAAGGGGCGACCCCAGAGCAGCTTTAAATAAATGACAGGGTCAAGGGGATGCTGCCAGGTCCGCAGGTTCTCCTCTCAACACATTGGCTACATTAAATGCCTAAATAAAAGTAGTATTTAAAGTAGTTTTGGTTGTAAAAATTAAAGAAAAAGCCTGAAAGAAATTAAAAATATTAAAATTAAATATTATATATATTATAAATATATATATTTATATATTATAAAATAATATTCTTGTTTTTCTTAGTATTTAATGTATTTAATGTCCTACTTTGTATTTACCATCATTATGCATTCCACAATCTTTAAGTTTGGTTTATCTTCCGGCAGAGAAAAGCCTCCCCCGTCATTGTCTCCTTTGGGAAAAGCGTTTTTAATTTAATTTTTTTTTTTTCTGGGTCCGAAGATTCATTGTTCTGGTTCCCCTATTATATTTTTTTGGGATCCTGACGCCTTGAGCCGACTTTTTAATTGCATTAACACGCTAATGTAAGTCGCATAATGCCGTCAGCTGTCCTCCACCTCAACCTTAGCCATCTTTCATCAGAATGTTGCTTATTACATATTTATGTTTTTATATTTCCCACAATTTCTACTCTGTTCCCACTTTTTTGTGTTTTTTTGTTTCGTGCTTGGACATTCTCTCGAAGAACGTTGAATAAATTTTAATTGTCTTCGGGTGTCTCCTCTTGTTTTTCCTGTATTTCTTTTTTTTACGCCTCCAGGCGGAGCATTAAAAAATATTGCCCTGAAACATATGGACATCGTTGTCTCAGTTTTTTTGTGGGAGCAGCTTTTTGGGGAAATAGTAAAAGCAGAGTAAAATTAGCAGGACGCTAAAGGGACAACAGCGAGAATTTCTTACCTGTTGGCCATAAAATAAATTCCATTATACGAGCTTTTGTTGCTGCCATTTCGGGGAATTTTGGGGGGCGGGGCAGGGGTTCGGTAATAATAATAAAAGCCCAAATGACAACCAGAACAAGAGGGACAAGAGGGTGGACTATATAAGAAGGGAATAACAGCCAGATGATGGGAGAAACGGAAAAATATAATAAACATGAATATTCGCCATGAAAAAGGTGGGAGATTTTGATGGGGGGGAAACTTCAGGATATTTGGAAATTTGTTGAAATAGCTAACAATTCTATGGACTAGAGACAAAGAGATTGACAGAGAGAGAAGAAACTTTATAATAATATATTTTAATAAGCTGAACAAATGCTTTAAAAATATATAAAAGAAACTAAAAAATAGTTAGCCAAAAAGTAGTTAAAAAATTAATTTATATTTAATATTTACAATGTATAATTATTAATTATATTTGGCTAAACATAGATCTTTATATATTTATTAACAAAACTACGAAGACAAGTTTTTAAATGAACAAAATATAATTTTAAAATTTAATTAAACTCAATGACATTAAAATCTATAAAAAAAATCCCTAAATTAAGCCTAAATTTCGATCAAAATTTCGTTTTGGTTGCTCCTCAGGGGGAAAGCATCAAAGGGGTTGGGGTAAGGTCAGAGGGCAAAGCCAATAACCGGAGTAAACAAACACATAAAACAGTCTCGCACACAGACACATGCGGGAAAAGTCGCGAAGACAAACAAAGAAAAAGTTTTGCCAGGAGGTGCAAGAAAGTTACATTTTTCCCCATTTTGTGTAAATTTAATTTTATCTGCGTCCAGGGCAAAACAAATACCACATCTCTCCAGCGCTCTCACCTCAATTTATGCTTTCTTACTTGCTTTCTTACTGCTTTCTTTCTGTTTTCTTTTTTCTTCTCTGCGATTCTCCATACTTACATATACATATCCTTCTATCCAGGACTCGGGGCAATCATAAAGCGTCGCTGTGTGACCATTGTCAACTTTCGGTTTTGGACCTGCATTGGGCTTTACTCGATTTTGGCAATGACAGTGGCCCTGACCACGCCTCCACCTCGTTGGAATGAGTGGTCGGGCCAATAAAAAGGAGGCCAGTATGCGGTCAAAGTTGAAAGGTCAGAGCCAGAAGCAATTAGCCTGCTGTCCCAAGTGTTTGCGAAATAGAGAAGAAACCATATCGATATATGTATATATCGATAAACGTATATATCGATATATGTATGTATATATATCGGTGTGGTTTAAGTATATATCGATTTTTAGTTTATATTTAAATTTAAATATTAGCTTTGCCCTTGAATTCCAATTAATAAAATGAAAGATCAGAGCCAAAAGCAATAAAATAAATTAGAGAAGAACTTCATATCGATATATATCGATATGTATTAGGATTTTGATAAAATATAGATTGATATTTAATTTTAAACATAGCTAGTCCTATACTAGTCTTAATGGGGAAAGTGAAAGATTACAGAAATTAAGAAAATACAAAAAAGAGCTAAACCTTATGTCGATAAATATCGATTTCTAAAAAGAAATATCGATAATATCGATTTTAAAACGAACAGAACTAAGTCAAAAATTAATTTTAATTAAATTTTTGCTAATATTATTATAATTATTATTATTATTGATGTAAACCCTTCATAAAATTTGAGAAAAAACTATTAAAAATTGTTTCCTGTCCGTCTTGGCTATATTCACTCTGCCTGTTAATGATTTATGGGATGGAAAACGACTCCTTCACTGCATTGCAAGTTTCTGAATAAAATAAATAAATACAAAATAAATCCAGTCACATTTATTTAGTCGAAGAACTTGACTTGAATACACTCTGGGACTGCATTATATCTAATGCTTACTCTAAATGCCATTAGATTAGAAACACACACGCACACGCACACACACACACACAGAACTGGGCAGAAAGTTGGAGAAGCACCTTTTATATATGTAATTATATGCATATTTTTGCTCTGCCACTTGAGCTTCAAGTTGCTGAAATGTTTTTGGCAAATTTGGGGAATTTCATTTGCCGAAAGTCAGGTGTGGCCGCCGCTTCTCCCTCCCTCTCGCCTGCACCTGTGTTGTGTGTGTACCTGTGTATGCACCTGGACCCGCAGTGATGAAAGTACTTAGCATTTTGTATTTAATTTTCATTTTTGCATTTGAACTTTTTACTCTGGCCACAGGAAAACACAGAGGTAAGGTTATCGGGGTTCTAAGCACGTTTCAAGGTACATATAAGCATGTAATATATATATATATTATATAGTTGTGATCGAAAAAATAAAGCTTTTAATATATATACTTGACAAAAGAAATATTTCAAACAAAAATAATATAAGTTGTGTAAAATAAAATATATAGAAATCTTAAAAAATACTTATACTCCTCTGACATTTAATTTTAGACATGTGACTCTATTATTGTGACTCTATTATTTTAATCCTGACTGTACCTGTGGCACAGTGTAACTGTGGCACAGAGATGGTAACAGTTGATGTGTCATAAAAACTATTCTGTTCCACGGAACAAAGGAGAGAGTCAAAGTAATCAGGACCCTCGAGTAAGGGTTAAGGCCCAAACGACAGTTCCGGACAAATTACTCGAAATGGTGTGGCGGAGAGAGAGAGAGAGAGAGAGATAGAGAGAGCTAAAAGTTTTTACTGTCGAGCATGTCCGGGCATATGCAAAACATTTGAAAATGTTAATTAAATTTCTCCGTGCATTCCGTCTTCTAATTGGCTGGGAAAATTGGCATCGAGTTGCGTTTGGAAAAACACGAACCCTACACCTCTGCCACCCTCCTCCTCCTAATCAGGTCTCTCCAACAATTAATTAATGCGAAAATTTTGTCGCTACTGGTTTAATTTTGAAATTTATGCCAATTGTTTTGTATATACATATATCCAGTATATATATTTGCTGATCTATGTACTGAGCATGTAAGGTGCATGTATTATGCTTATTATTTAAATTTTCGGCAATTGTTATTCTCGTTGCGGGTATTGTTATTGTTATTATTATTATTATTATTATTATGGGGCTGGCGGGCAAAATCAAAAATGTTGTGTGCATAAATTAAATGCAATTTATGTCAAAAGTTCAATGGAAGAGGAGTTGGAAGGAAGAGCGAAGGGGTAGGAAGTGGCTACCAAAATAAATCAAGTCCTTGAACATTAAATATTTTTACTAATTTATGTTTCTTTTTTTTAACTATATAATTTTACTAAGAAACTAAAATTGCATTTCTGTTTTAATGGGTTTTATAAAATTTCAGTGAAATAATTAATTAATTACCAAAAAGTGATTATGTTTTTCCTATAATTTATGAAATTTTTGTGAAATTGAATAATGAAAATTTCTATATATATTCTAATTGATTTAAATTATAATAATTTATGTTAATTAAGTAAAAACTAAAAATAAATGCTTATAATTTTCTTATAATTGATAAAATTTTTACTAAGAATTTAAGGCCTCATTTTTATATATACTTTTTATTATTTTCTTGTATTGTTTTTAATTATAACAAATTAGGTAAATTAAATAATTAAAAAGCTTTAAATTTTCATAAATTTTACGACATTTTTACTAAGATTTTAATATATAAAATATAATATAAAATTTCACTGAAATAATTAATTAATAACCAAAAAGTGCTTATAATTTCCCTACAATTTATGACATTTTTGTGAAATTGAATTATTTGTACAATCGGAAGTTTCGCTGACTTTGAATTTGAGCAAGTCATTAGCTAGGTTGTGACTGTGCCTTTACCTGTATATATATAATATATACATATATTTACTTACATTTTCGCCTAGCAAAAATCCTGGCCAGAAATTTTCCTTTTTGCGCAGGACGTTGGTCAAAGGCTTTTATTAGTTTTTCGTTTATTCGCTAGCTGCTTTAACTTTTCCGGTCGCCCGCCTTCCTTCCTTATGTAATTTCTTTATATTTGTGGCATTTATTATCAGGAAACAGGAGAGGGAGAAGAGAGCGAAAAGGAGAACCAGTCCGAGTCCGAGTCCAAGTCCAAGACGGAGTCCTTGTTGTTTGCCTTTCGTTGCCTCCTTGTTGGTTTTACTAATTTTTATTTATGTTCTTAAATGCTCCTTGCCGTGCCAACGGGCCACGCATTTTTATTAATTTTATTTCAGCGTGATTATTGTGATTAGTTTGCTGCCAGCTTGCTTCTGCTTCTGCTTTTGCTTCGGCCTCCGTTTCTGCTTCTGCTTTGTGCTTTGTGCTTCTGCTTTTCGGTTCTGTTTCCTAGGCCGTTTTATTTATTTGTGCGACGACTTTGTCGAAGTAATTTTCATAAACATTTTCCTTTTTTTCCGGACTCCGGTCGCAACTTTTTGTTAGCCGTTGACGGTTTCCTTGGCTTAATTAAGAGAAATCCCTACCCCTGGGGATCGAAGGGAATTTAGCTTAATAAATTAAATTAGCATAATACAGCCCATGGTTAGTTTTTGATCTTTGATCCTTTGATCAGTAATTATTTAAAATATTTTCCAATTAATTAGAAAATTGTAGAAATCAATTTCCTTGACTTTTAGCATGTAATTTTGATCCTGTTAATTGAAATAAAGGCGAGTACGGGATGTGTAAGTCGCATGGGGCCTTGTTTTTGTGAAAAGTAAATTGCCTCAATTTCCACCTTTCAACATGTCTACCGTGTCCAGGACCTCTGATCCTTAGCCGGCTGCTTCTACTTTTACTTAGTGCGTGTGTACGAGAGTGTGTGTGTGTGTGTAGGGTGTGTGTAGGGTGTGTGTGGGGTGTATGGCGGTGTGCGTGCTGAGTAGGCTCTTGAGCCGCACAACACTTCCGGTTGCCACTTGTGAGCGAAAAGCTTTTCAGCCTTTGAGTGTTTTTTTGTGGCAGGAACAAGCAGACATTCCAGACAACCCTCCTCCGCTTTTCCTCTACCTCAGCCCCTTTCAGCATTTTCCATGTGTGTGTGTCGCGCAAAAACAAAAACAAACGGAAAAGCCAGGCGCAAGTTTTTCGAAGAAAAGTTATCCTTTACTTAAAAAGTGATATTTAATGGCAGTATTTTGCATTAAATATTAAAAGAAATAATGGATTTATGACACAATATTGTTAATTTAATTTTTTAAAAGGATTTTTTATAAGACTTTTAAATAAACATATAAAAAACTGCTTTAAGTTTTTGATTTTATGTTTTTTATCCTAAAAAAAAACTCAGAAAATATAATCAAAAACATTTTTAAATAGATATTTATTCATTGTCTTAATTTTTTGTAGTCTTAAATAACGAATATACCCCACAATTCCAGGGTATCAAACAGCGAGTTGCATTGCAGTTAAGCACCGAGCGGGGCCAAATGCAAGAATGTTTCTGTCTTCCGACTTCAACTCCAGATTCTGGACCAGATCCTGCGAATCCTAATGGAAACCGCAGAGAGTGTGCAAGTGTGTGTGTGTGTCCTTTTGGGACAGGACACATCCATTAGGCGAATATTTACTTAGTAATTTGCCCCTCGCCTTAACTGTTTTTAATCCTTTGAAATATTTTTAAATACCTTAAATCAAGGCAAGGTGAGTTCTTAAATTAAATATTATTTAATATAAGTTTCTGTAGAGAAAAATGATAAATAAACTTAAAAAATCCCTAAGAAAACCTTAATGCTCCCTCCTGTAATCAATTCTTAACCGTTTTTATGGCCAATTTGACGAATGCCCAGCCCTTAAATGGGTTAAGCTCCCGTGTAGGTCTCACTCCTCAGATATATCTTCAAGTTCGCATCGGCTGTCTTTGTCCCTCTGCCAATTTTTTGCCTAATTTATTCGCTTGTATCGCTCGTAAATAAAACAAAATTGGCTCAAACGAGAACTGGAACTGGAAGTTTAGCCGACTTATTGAATTTCCCTAAACGGGGTGGTGGTGGTGGGAGGTTTGGCAGAAAAATAAAAGAATGCCTCCGGAGGCCGCCAATAAAAACATAAGAGCCAACGCATAATCATCATGGCCAAAACTGATGATGATGGTGAATGGAGCGCGCGTTGGAGATGGGCGGTGCCTGGGAAACGCCTTAATGCGCCATCTAATGGTGCAAATAAATTTCAACTAAGGAATTTTTATAGAGAGAGTCATAAAACCAAATGGCTGCCAATGTTTTGCTTTCCCTTCCTCCTCCCTTGACTCAAACACACACACAGAGTTTTCCCGCCCAATGTCGTAGTACCGTTAATAGCCTTAATTGAGCGTCTGCCACGCCCACTTATTTGTTTATTAGAGCGCCCCCACCCCAAAAACAACATGCACATAGAGCAAGGGGGAGGTAGAAAAACGTGAGGAAAATGTCGGGGCCAACATCAAGGTGGAATTTTCATTTGTCGTTGACAATAAAAGAGATAGATGCACTGAGCAAAAGCAACGGGGGAAAAATCTAGGCCTGAAAAAGGATAATCAAGTTCCTTAAATATAAAATCTTAAATATAAAACCTTAAATATATAACCCTTGAAATTCTTTCTTATTTCTTAATGAAATCTTCATGAAAAGACACTGATGGGTTTAATAATTCTGGCATGAATATTTCATTAAGAATTTTATTCATTTCTGAAATACTATTATATCCATTTCAGTATCCTTAATTCTCGGTTTTTCTTTTGCCATTTTCCGCACTGCAGATAAGTCAGATACAGGGATGGGGGAAGCTTTTCTTTACTACACTTTTCTTACACATTTTCCGGCATTCAGAAATTCCTGCAGCTGCTGTCAGTTGAACCATTTTCCACCTGGAATTCGCGGGGATACGATATATACATATATATATTTTTGAAAGGGCTCTTGCCACGCCCACCCAGCCATAATTATGTGTGTGTGTGTGTGTTAAATCTTCAGCTGCGGGTCAAGTTTAAAGATTCAATTTCCGAGGCAGCGGGAAAAAATCCATTAAAATTGTTAAATGCAGCGTTGGCAGTTTTCCACAACCTTCGTCCTTCTTCGTCCCGTTTGCTGCTGCTGCTTCTTCATCGTTTCCTTTGCACTAATTTGCGTGTGTGTGAAATGTGTGTGTGTGTGTGTGAGTGTGTGTGTTGGAGCAGTGTGTGTGCTTGGTAGAGATGACAACAAATTTCCCAAATGTTTTGTAATAATATTAATGGAAAGTCTGTGTTACACTTTTTAAGTGATCGATATTTATCGATCACTTTATCGATTTAATTTTTTATTTAATTTTGTTCTTCTAGAGATATTTACGATATTTTTTTTATAAATTAATCAATAAATTTAATGATTTATATTCATTGACAAATTTTAACTGGATTGCCAAATGATTTTTTATAAAATTCACATTTATCGATTACTCTACAAACAACATTTTGATTTTAAATGGATATATAAATTTCAAGTAACATATTTTATGAAACTTAAATAATCAATATTTTATTATTTATATTTGCACTAATAAATAAATGTATATAATAATGATAGTTCCTATTTTAAAATCATAAAATTTCTATTATTATTTACTATTTATTTTCTAAACTTATGTTACGCACTCAAAATATAAAAGATCAAAAATGATAAATAAATAATTAATACAATAATTTCTCTAATTTAATATTAAAAATAAAATTTCAATAATCGATAGTTTTCGTGGACGTAGGACTCATCCCCATGTGCGATGGTCGGTGAGGTGTAACGGAACGGTGTCGCCTGCTGAAGTATGGCGCTGCAATTTGCTCAGAGAGTCAAATGGATTTGACCTTAGTCCCCTTCCTTCCCCCCTTCGGTGGCCCGCAGAGATGGAGGGATGGAGGGACAGGATGCTGGACCAGCACTAATGCTTAAGCTGATTTTAACAGAAACACACACCCGCAAACATGCCCGCACAGACTTCATTTGCAGACACGGTGAGCGCCAAAATTTGCCAAGAATTTTGCAACATGGCATTATGGGTGCCTCTTTTTTTTGTTGTTGCTTAAAGTCTAACGAATGTTGGTTGGATTTTTAGAATTTAGAATTTGAATTTAAGTTGGGGTTTTATTACAGAATTAAGAAAGAAAATATATAGGGTTTTGCATTTTTAATGGTATATTAAAAAAGTAAACTAAAATCTTTAAAATGGAAAGGTTATAGGTAAAAGTTCAAGATTTTATAGAAAGTTTAGATCACAAATTCATAAATAGTTTATGTCTTGTATTTATTCCTAATACTACATTTTTAAATATATTAAATATCAGCATTATTTACTCAGTGAACCAAGGCTGAGCATTAATACATTTTTACCACAGACAGACAAACATTTAGGTAAAAGAAAATAAAAGAAAATGCTATTTTTTGGTAAGGGAAAAACATGCGACACGCTTAAAAAATCTTTGCAACTTTCTTTCTGCGCCAAAAGCAGCAAATTTCATTTCACACCCAAGACCCCGGGAAATGCCAAGCGAGGGAAAGCGAAGCCATGCAGAGAGCGGGACGGAAAAGAGATGGAAAAAAAGTGCATGGCCACGAATTAAAAAGGTCATTTGGTCGCACTTTAGACAGTTTTTCCTCCCCGTTTCTTTTTTTTTTACCGGCTTTGCTCTATGGCAGGGGATACCAGGAATACGTATGTATATCCTTGGGTTTGGGGACTTGTAAAATAACTTTGGCGCCTGTCCAAATGAGCAGCCCAGCGACGCGTGGTATAGGTCGGGGAAAATGTGGGGAAAAGCGGAAAAAATTGGGCAAAAACGCCTAGAGCAGGTGTAAGTCCAAGAGGAAATAGAGAAAATGCCAAGGTCCAGGACTAAGTTAATTTAAAAGGTCTTTTTAGCCAAAAAAAACTTGGACTCAATTAAGGAAGAGTCGAAAAAATGATTAGTTCTTTTTTTTTAATTTTTATTAATTTATAAAATAAAATGTAATAGAAAATGTAATGATTTATGAAAGCAATTTCTAATTAAAGTGGCCACAAATACCTCCGTAAAAACAGTAAGCTTTCAACAGTAAAGAACTTTGATGCCATTTTAAAATGCAACAGAAATTAACAGAACAGAACAGAACAGCTGAGACAGCAGGGAAATAATAAGGGGGTGTAAGCGGGGGGGTTTTAAGGAAAATGCTGGAAAAACAAGGGAGACGAAAAGATAAACAGGGCTTAGCTGACCAGGACGCCTTCCCTCTCTCTCTGACCAGGCTGCATGGCGAGATAAGAAAATTGCAATTTAATTAAACTAATTGAAAGACGATAGGCGCCGAAAGGTGTCTCCTTTGGCCTTGCCTCTCCTTTGCCAGCTTTTCCTTGGCTTTTTCCCAGCGCAGCGACTGCGAATCCTGGGCTTACTCTTATCGCCACTGCCACAGACCCAACACAAACAACAATAAGTACACAATGCACAGCTAGAAAAACTATAGCTTAAAATGTATTTTTTTAATTTAACAATTGTAAATTGTTTATTTTCTTAACTTTTATTCTTTTACGTCTGTCTTCTGGTCTCGTTTTCTATAAGAGTGATCAATGATCATGCACTCTCGATTACCTTATCGAGTCTTCTTTTTATCGATAGTTACATTCGATAATTTCTTAGTGTTACCTTATCCTTAGTTTAATATATAATATTTACACTATTTACAATATATACTATTTACACTACTCACAATATATAATATTTACACTATTTACAATATATAATAATAAAGTTTCTTTTTTAAGCCAACTTTAAGGCTTTACTCCTGCCAATTTATATATAATTCGTAGTGATATTTCTGGCATTTTCTCTCGGTGTATGTCTGAAAAGAATAAGGGAAGCCATGCAAATTGCTTCTCATCTTGCCTTTCGCCTCCGTCCTCGTCTGGACATTTGCATTCAAAACCAATGCGTCGTTGACTTTTGCTTGAGACTGCCAACAACGCAGGAGGAGAAGGACGAGGGGCTAAAAAGGGCCAAAGGGAGGGATAGCGGCAAATGGAAAGCAAACAAGAAAGCTGGCTAGGAGGGGGATTGTAGGGGTGTGGGGTGTGGGGGAGACCCATTCAGGCATACAAATGAGCGGGGGGAAAACCAGGAGTTGGGCCTGCACTGCGGACCATTGAGGAGGAGTGGGTAATAGGCAGGGTTTTGATCGAAATGCACATGGGCTAGTGGCAATGACAGGGACGTGCCAGCAAAGAAAATTAACACATCGCCCTCAGGATCTGAATGGAACGTAACGGAGAGCAGGAGCAGGAGCTGTGTTTCTTTCTTTTTTTTCTTTTCTCTCTCTTTTTTTCCATCTGGGAAGCCGGCCAAGGCCCCACCCCTTATCCCCATTCCCATTCCCATCTCTATCGGTAATGAGTTCCTCACAATCAATTTTTAAGCAGTAGATTTTCACTTTGCTGTCCCAATCGGTTCGCATTTCCCAGGACACACACACACACAGGCTCCTCATCAGTTACCGTTTGCTGACCTCTAGGGTCCTTTTCATTCGTTTCTTGGACTTTAATGACATGGCTTCTTACTCTTTGGTTTGCATAAATTATGTTTTCTGCCAGGAAATAGTCTTATTTCTAATTTATTATTTATATATTTAACTTTATTTTGAATTGGATTGAATTATGTTGAATTTTTAAACCAAACTATATTTATTTTATTATTTTTACTACTTGTTAACTTAGTTTAGATTTTATTCCTATTATTCTTTCTAGTATTTCTAGCATTTCTAGCATTTCTAGCATTTCTAGCATTTCTAGTATTTCTAGTATTTCTAGTATTACTAGTATTTCTAGTATTTCTAGTATTTCTAGTACTTCTAGTATTTCTAGTATTTTGAGTATTTCTAGTATTTCTAGCATTTCTAGCATTTCTAGCATTTCTTGTATTTCTAGTATTTCTAGTATTACTAGTATTTCTAGTATTTCTAGTATTTCTAGTATTTCTAGTATTTCTAGTATTTCTAGTACTTCTAGTATTTCTAGTATTTTGAGTATTTCTAGTATTTCTAGCATTTCTAGCATTTCTAGCATTTCTTGTATTTCTAGTATTTCTAGTATTACTAGTATTTCTAGTATTTCTAGTATTTCTAGTATTTCTAGTATTTCTAGTATTTCTAGTATTTCTAGTATTTCTAGTATTTCTAGTATTTCTAGTATTTCTAGTATTTCTAGTATTTCTAGTATTTCTAGTATTTCTAGTATTTCTAGTATTTCTAGTATTTCTAGTATTTCTAGTATTTCTAGTATTTCTAGTATTTCTAGTATTTCTAGTATTTCTAGTATTTCTAGTATTTCTAGTATTTCTAGTATTTCTAGTATTTCTAGTATTTCTAGTATTTCTAGTATTTCTAGTATTTCTAGTATTTCTAGTATTTCTAGTATTTCTAGTATTTCTAGTATTTCTAGTATTTCTAGTATTTCTAGTATTTCTAGTATTTCTAGTATTTCTAGTATTTCTAGTATTTCTAGTATTTCTAGTATTTCTAGTATTTCTAGTATTTCTAGTACTTCTAGTATTTCTAGTATTTTGAGTATTTCTAGTATTTTTAGTATTTCTTGTATTTTTTCTTCGTGTGCCTAAAAATATTCTTGAATTAATTTCAAAGCACTTATTTTTATTTTAATGATGTATTTTACTTTATTTTAAATTGGGTTTATTTTTGTGTTTATTTTTTAAGCCTTATTTTATAATTTAACTAAGTTCAGTACTTATTAATTTTGTTATAATTTGTAAACCTATTAAATATCTAAGAAGGTTGAAAACCATTTTACAATAAACTAATAATTTCAAGCACTTGTTTCCTTGCTTATAATGCTTATTCTTATTATTTATTTACAGAAATACTTATGAATTTATTTATACATTTATTTATGAATTTATTTATGAATTTATTTATGGATTTTTTTACAAAACTGTCATAAATGATAACTCTTCTATACGTACCCCTATTGATAATGGATTAATTTGCTCATCAGACTATTACGAAGTATTTACCAAAAATGATAACACATTTTGAGGCTAAAAACTCACCCACTTAATACGCTTATCTCGGTGTGCAGTTGCAGAGCCTTGTGTGTGTGTGTGTGTGTGCCATGGAATATTGCAATTAAGTGAAGAGGCAGCTTAGGCAGTCTATCCATAACCCCCTTCCACTTTTCCCCCACACTTTTCCCCAACTGCTTTTCACATTCTTTGGCAGCGAAATAATTTTTGTTGCCTTTTTCTTGGTGTTTTTTTTTCTTACTGCTTTTTTTGGGTTTGTATATTTTTGTTGTAGATTTTAGCTGGATGGGTAGAGCTCTGTTGGTGTCGTCTCAAGTCTGGCCATAAATATACCGTTACGCACTCTCTTGGCCGCAGTTATTACACAGGAGGAAAAGGAGCGCCGTAAAGGAAAATTTTAAGAAATATTTTATAAGGTATTACAAGCAATAAATTCTGGGATTTATATTAATAAAAATATATTATAATATTTAATCAAGGAATATCTATGCTTTCCTCATCATTTTCATCTTTTTATATTATATTTTTTTTATTATATTATATTATATTATATTATATTATATTATATTATATTATATATACATGTAACCACTGTTATTAGAAACACCTCCACATTTTCTCTCCCTGTACAGGGCTCTGTCTATCTCTGTCTCTCCCTTTCACACGCATAGTTAGTTCATGCCAAATTGAATTGCTGTCTCAGGCTTCCGAACACTTTATAGTTTTCCTTTGCGTTTTCTCCTCATGAGGTTTTCGTTTTTCCTTTTTGTATTCTTTTTTTTTATATATTTTTCTTTTTTTTGGCCAAGTGTTTGCCTTTCTCGCTTGTTGACTCTCTTCAAACACACACACACACACACACTTATAAAAAAGGATGAGTGTGTGTGTTGAGTGGTTGTCCCCCCCACACACACACACACTGGCACATATAAATTATGATGTGCGTGTGTGTGTGTGTGGAGGGGCTAAGCAAAAGTGTTAAGTTGGCAACACGAAAAATGTGCGCGCCGCAAAACTTTGGTTTCCTTCGAAAAATTGAGAAAAAGTGAGAAAAAAAGGAAAACTACACTACACTTACACACACACACACACCCAGGCACACACGCACTGAAAGCAAGGCAGCAAATTGACTGAAATGCACACTGATTTTGGGGTTTTCTTTTGAACGTTTTTTAAAAGAAAAATTTTTAATTCAAGAAAAACTATTATAATACGAAAAAGGTATATAATTTATTTTTTAATTAAATAAAAAATAATAATACTAAGCATACACATATGAATATATTTTTTAAAAATTTTCTGTGACCTTTTTTATATAACCAAACCCACTGTGCTCCTTTTGGTGTGGAGCTGCTTGCGGTTTCTTCCACTGTTGCCGTTGCATAAGTGGATTACCGTATTAAGTTTGTATTATTAGTCAAAATGGCAGAGTCCTCGTTGACTTTCCGGGACTTAGTGGGTTAAGCAAGCCCTTCATACAACGAGGATGTTTGTGAGTGTGTGTGTGTGTGTGTTAAGGGGCCGAAAACTAAGTGTAAAATAAGAAAATTAGCTTAAAATAAATTCTGTTGCGGTCTTGGCGTCCTTCAATATTCATTTGGATTTTCCAGTAGGAGCTTATGTGTGTGCGAGTGTGTGTGAGGCTTAATAATTAGAGACGACAGTCTACATATGGCGAAACCGCCAAGCCACCGCTGGAAGCCACCCCAAAAAAGCACCCGC
Organism: Drosophila truncata; assembly: GCA_008042515.1. Lineage (NCBI taxonomy): Eukaryota > Metazoa > Arthropoda > Insecta > Diptera > Drosophilidae > Drosophila > Drosophila truncata. Next base: position 68,946 of record VNJQ01000290.1, read on the forward strand.
AGGAAGCCATGGCAGAAGCAGAAGGCAGCCAAAAGGACGAAACGCTTACTGGTTGGCACAATTCTCAGAGCGTTCATTTGCTTGGCCAGAGACGGCATAACTTTCATTTATGACAGGCCCAGTTCGCATATTATGCGGTATTCCCTTCACTAACCAGTAACTACACTGCAAGAAAATATATAATTAGCTAAGAGAAATAATTTAAATAAAAGAAATATAAGCCAAAGTCAAGCTTGGCACTTAACTTAATATTTATTTCATTTATTTAGGAATGCCTTCTTATACATATTTTAATTTTATTTATTTTTATATTAAATTATAGTTTAAAGAGTTATTTTTTCAAGTGCCTCCTCTCCCTCGCTCCCTTGGCCATCAGTGCATATGCATAAAGTTTATGAGGCACTGGCGATTGCAAAACTTTTACCAACAATGGCGACAGAAAGTTTCCTTTCCTGCTTGCCAGGCTATGGCTATCCCTTACCCCCCCAAAACTCGTCCTTTTTGCAGTTCCTTAAGTTAAAGACAACAGCAAAATAAGGAGGAAAAGTGCAGATAAAAAATAAAACTGAATGTAATCGAACTGGGCAAAAATATTCATAGAGAGAATGGTCAAAGAACTCTAGAAGAAAGTGCTAAGAATATTGGGGAAAGAATATGCTTTTTAAACCTTAAAAAAATATTTAGTTATTATAGATATGGATAAAAAAAATTAAGTATTTTGTTAATTATAAAATTTTATAAATAAATACATATTTGATTTATGTTTAAACTGAGAAGCTTTAATTTCAAAGGTGTTTGTCTGTAGTCCAACCCATAGCTTACTTTTCCTATTAAAATCCCATAAAATGTAGAAAATAAATACAAAATTATAGTCTATAAGAATTTAAATAATAACCAACTCACTAACCTCTACAATATATATTTCATTTAGTGTCTATTAAATGCCTGCAAAGTGTCAGAATGTTTTATATCCCAGCCAAGAACAAAGTTTACTTTATGTCTTGTAGTTTGTTCTTCTTTCTGGCTTTATTTCATTGAGAAACCCAAAAAAAGGGGCGGTGAAAAAATATGAAAATTCGCCTGACTTTACCCCTGAAGCTGTGAAAAGTCAGAGATAAACATTCTCAGCTGCAAAGCTGAGTTTATTAACTCAACTGCAAATCCATGACCATTCTATTATCTCGAATTTAACTTGGTGATTAAAGTTATCTGTGTGCAGCTTCCGCTCTCTCAATCTCTGTGTCTCTGTATTTGTGTTTGTGTTTGGGGGGAAAATCTCAAGTAAAGTCTTTTTCTCCAAGCAAAAGATTTAAAATCAAATTAAATGCTTGCTGACATGTCATCCAACACATACACGAGCTTTGGGGGAATAAAGAGACCGGAAAAGGATTCAAGTTCTTAAGGGGTTAAATGCGGTACGGGGGGAGGAAGCATCAAGTGTCATGCAATAAATATCACTCAAAACTTTCGTCCCCCTCGTAGCCTTTCTCTAGTTTTCTCCGGCTCATTCTCACTGCTCTGGCTCTCTGTCTCTCTGGTTCTCTTCTTTTCGGGTTATCTCATGTGTAGCGATAAAATGTATCTAATTTAGGATGTTTTTAATGCCTGAGCGAGCTGCAGTCCGAGGGGGAAAACTCTTGGCAAAGTAGGAAAAGCAGTAAACATTTTTAATTTGACAAAACTTTTTACCTTTGACCGCAGGGAGGAGGTGGTTCTGCCACCCCCTCCCTTTGAATGCATACCAGCGATGGGAAAAGGTCTAAATGTATAGTCTTGGCCAGGATTTTTAATAGCAAAATCGATAAAAATGTGAAAATATCGAAATTATGCGATATTTTTTCATTTAAAAACGTATAATGTAGTTGGTAAATATTTTAATACACAATTTAATTTGTATATCAACTTTTAACCATTTTCTATTAAATCTTAACGATTTTATAATAGTTTTTTTGCCTTTAAGTTTATTTTAATTACCATTAAATATATTTATATTCTCATTTATCGATTTAAAATCCTTGCCGATGTGTCATATCGAATTTTGTGCAACCCTGATGCATTCCCCGAAGGCTGAGTGGTCACCAAGGCTTTTTCTGTAACAACGTGAGGTCAATGCGGCAAACTAACCTCTGACATCTGATGGAAAGAGATGGACACACAGAGTTGGACACAGAGAGATAGATACAGAGAGCAGAGAGAGAAAGAGAGAGGGGGAGGGGGAAAAGGAAGGCCAGGACAATAAAATGAAAATTCTCAAAGTTGCAGCTGGTTATTTTAGCACATTCCAGGCGCTTTCCTTTGACACCAGTGCTGAAAATGTGGCAAGTTCCTTTATTGAATCCTTACAGGTAAAGTTCTTTTCATTTCTCAAATGCTGGCTTCTTTGTTAAAAAAGTATGGTATTTATAAAGAAACTATATTAAAAAATATATAAAAATAAATTTAAGACAAGAAACTAGTTGCTGTAAAATGTTTCAAGAATTATTTCTGTATTTTATGTGATAAAGTTGAGTTTTTCCTAAATTTCAACTATTTTCTGCAGCTTATAGGCTCTTTAAAATTATGAAATATTTAACCAGAATAAATCTAAAATAGTTTTCGTTTTGAAATACGTTTAAAATCAATATTAATTTAACTTAAATTCCCAAATATTTCGTATAAGAAAACTTTATAATTCAATGTTGAAGTAGAATTAAATTTTCTATCCCTTTCCATCTCTTTCGCTCCATGTGCTGCCATCTCTTGTGCTCTTCCAGTGACGTCAAGTATGAAATTGTTGTGTTCACACTAAACTTAAGTAACTGAATTAAAATGCGGCTAATAGAGTAGTTGCAAACACATGGAGATTAAATGGCCACCGAGGGAGGATGTGTGGGTAGGAAAATGCCAGCATAGTAGAGGAGAGGAAAAGCCAGAGGGGGGAACTAAAACAGAAAGAGAGTGAGGGAGAGAGAGAGGGACAGATGACGGAGTGAGATGACCAGATTAACTGACTAGTTTATGGCAATTCCTGAAACCGGAGAACTATCCTCCCATCGTGTGTGTGTGTGTGTGTGTGTGCTGTGCGTGTTTCTGTCACTAAGTTTTCCTCTCTTTCTGCTTTTTTTTTGTTTTCTTTTTTTTTTTTGTTGTTTTTTTTGTTGTGGTCTAGTGACAGTTTCTACAGGTGGAAGACAGATGGCAGGTGGGGAGTGGGGGGTGGTGTGTCCTTGATGGACAGGCCAAGGAATTTCTGGTTTTGATAGGTTGCTCCATGTCGATGCCAATGCTGGGGTGCCTATGTCATGGAATTTTCCGGCTCTGCGATTGCCAAGATGAACGAAGTTTTTGTGGCAATAGGAAAACTGTCGCCGGCAAAAGGAAATACGCATTTTCTTGGCTATCGCTTTGGTTATCTGGAAACCATTGTTTTGCCGTAAACGGAATTTGAATGATTTAATAGGGTTTAAAGATAAATTTTAAAGGGAGAAGCTTTAGAAGGAAAGGCTTTTACACTCAACAGCTTTAATTTTTCCTTCTTTTCCCCCGAATTCCAAGTAGTTTTCCTTCAGCGATTTCCAGCAATTGTGTGATGTCAATCAAGCGCAGGAGTTTTCCGACTGCAGCCTGGCGAAAACTATGAGAAAAAGTGCGGAAAAGCTTTTCCCCAAATATATATATACGAATATAATAAAATATAAAAGTGAGAGCAAATCCGAGGGGAATGCAAATTAAAGTGCAAATTGAAATCGAAATGACAGATCCCTGCCAGCCTACCCCCTCCGGCTGCATTTTCCTCTTACTTGCTGGCTGGCCTCCCTCCTTTTCCTTCCCCCCGCCATTATCCTTATCATCCTCATCATCAAGCGTCAAGTGGTGGAGGGTCTGTGCTTCCTCCAAAAAGAAATTCATTCCCCTCCTTATTTTTTTTTGTCTCCTAAGAGAAAACAATGCATATGCATTGTCAGCGGAAAACTTGAGAGGGGATTTTTCCTAGGAGAGCTGAGAGAGCCCCCCCCCCCCCCCTCGCAGAAAACTGCGAGAACCTGGGAGACAGATGCACTATAAAAATGAAGAAATTATATAGCATACTTATGGGCGACGCAGCACGTGCACCTCGAGAGCGGATTACACTGGAAGGATGGATTTTTAAGAATCCTGTGAACGAATTGTTTAATGCTCTCATTTATTATGTACTAAATTTTAATTATTTGTTGGGAGAAAATCATTAAATTGAAAGTAAATCAAAGGGGAAACTTTATAGGAAATATTTACTTACCTAAAGAAAAATAATAAACCTTTTCGAACATAAAAACAAGCTACTTGAACCATAAAAAATCCCTTTCTGACTTTTACTTTTATTTTAGCTTCAAATATATATAATTTAAACTATGAAAAGTAATGTTGTTTTTGGCCACGAACTTTCCTGCAACATTTCCCTATATCGGGTTAGTTTTATTGCGTATACGTAATGTGGCAATGCGGCGTATGCGTAATCTGCCAGAATGTGAATAATCTCTACCAGCCATTAGGGCAACTTGTGTCCTTGCCGAGTTCCCTCTCACACACGCACACACACACACACGTGGCAAGGTGTGTGCAGGAAAGAGAAAGTTAAATTAAAAAAATGTCAAATTGCATACATTTAGGAGCTAATGAAATAAGTTAAGCGACAACAACAACTGCAAGCGTTGCCTAGTGCTGAGTACTGCGTTAAGTACCCCCTTCTCCATGTGTGTGTGTGTGTGTGTGAGTGCTGCTCTGTGTGTGTGTGTGCATTGCAATTTGAATTAATTTGACTTTTTTATGAACTTTAAGTATGCCAACAGCAGCCCAAAGCTAAGCTATGCTCCTGTTTGGCCGCCGCGCAGCTTGGCTCCTTGTTGGTGTAGCACTGAAAAAAATACTACAATAATTTATACAGACTGAAAATGAAATATTTTAAATTTATTTAATAAAATACTAAATATTCCTTGTTATTACAAAAATACAATCATTTATACAGGCTGAAAATGAAATATTTTAAATTTAAATTAAATTAAAATATCATATTTTCTTGTTGTTGAAAACTTTAGGTTCGAAAAAAAAGTAATTAAGTATAAATAATCACAAATGGGCACTTAAATCTTAGGTATTTCTTTGGTTTATATAAATTTCTGATTTTTTTCAGTGTAGCTTGCTGTTGGTGTACTGTTTTAAGTTGTTGGTGTAATTGCTGTTGTTGTTGTTGCTGCAAGTGCAGCTGTTCGCTTGCTGTAAGCTTGTGGCCTGTGCCAGACTGTATGTGTGTGTGTGTGTGTGATGATGAGATGCCAGCTGAGTTAATCAGGAAAACATGGTGAACCAAAAGCGCTGATAGAGACAGAAATAGAGCAAAGCTGAGCAGAGCTAGAGAGACAGAGAGAGAGCGAGAGGGAGGTAAAAAAATGAATGCATAAATAAAGTAACCTTCAAGGCAGCACTTTCAAGGCTCCTCCACCTCTCTCCCGGTGGCCACTTAAAAAATCATAAATATAACCAATTATGATTAAGCCAGTCAACCAAGTTTACAGCTTGCAGATGAGCCAAGTTTGGTTTTACGCTATGGCGTTGCTAATTAAAATATCAACAGTACAACAACAACATTTTTAAGGGAAAATAAGGAACTGTAAGTTGTAGAGGATAATTGTTTGGAATTTAAGGATACATATATCCTGAATGAATTGCATCTCATTTATTGAACTGAACTTGAGTTTCCGTTAACATCTCGTTGACCTCTTCCGCTTCTGGCCAAACTGTCCATCATATGTATCTATGTATATGGGAAGCATCTATTTATCTTTTGTATCTTTCTATCTGCTTAACTGCGTCATCATCATCATTATCCTGGCCACACTATGCCCGAGCTTGTTTCATTTTCTCATCTCTCTTTTACTTCCGTTTGTTGTCTTGGGTTATGTTGTTATTTTTGTAGTTGTTGGTGTTGGTGTTGGTGTAGTAGTTGTTGTTGTTATCGCTATTGTTCTTGATATAGTTGATGTTATCGTTATTGTTGTTATCGTTGTTGTTGTTATCGTTGTTGTTGTTATCGTTGTTGTTGTTATCGTTGTTGTGGTTATCGCTGTTGTTGTTGGTGTTGGTGTAGTTGTTATCGCTGTTGTTGTTCTTGTTGCCGTTGTCCGATGGCGTTGATTGCTGTTGACTTTGATTTTTGCAATCTGCCTTCGATTTATTTTATATTTCTTCCAGGTCACTGACATTTGTGCAATGTCCAGTGTCCTTGGTGTATCCCTCTCTGTTTTTTTCCTTTTTTGTTTTGCCTGCTTTTTTCTATGACATTCACACATGTGTCTATCTTCGTCATTTTTTTCAGTCACAGTCAGCTCCTTCACATAGCTTTTGATTTCTAATTTGGTTCATTGGCTCTGGGCATGTCCTCGTCTCAATCTCCATCTCTCATCCAGCATCCGCTGCTTATCCATCTCCCACATCCTCCACATCCCATTGTTGTTTTTGGTTGCATGAAATTTTGGGTAAATAGCCAAAGCAAAGCAAAATATGTCGACACATGCGGGCAGCTTTCCCCCATAATGGGTCACTGTTTCTGAATGAAGAGAAAAACTCAAGACAAATTAGCTTCTGAAAACCATTTAAATTCCAAAAAATGTAATAAAAATAATATATTTTAAATATTTAATTTTTTATTAAATTATCGTTATTTATTGCCATGAAAATCGCTCATAACTAAGCCAAAAATGCATTAATTTTCAATCGGAAAACAGTTTTGTGTTAGTTTTTATTAGCTTTTAAAATCTATATCTTAAGTTTTCCATTTTTTTTAAATTTAATTTTTTTTTTATTTTTGACAATTTTTATGATTAACCCCTTATAAAACTTTGAAAAATTTGATAAATTTTTGATCCTCTTTTTCTTGGCTAAATAGAATCTCCTTTTGATGCTGATCAAGAATATATATGATTTATGGGGTCGGAAATGACTGCTTCACTTAATTTTAAGCTTCTGAAAACCATTTAAATTCCAAAAAATGTATTAAAAATAATATATCTTAAATATTTATTTTTTTTATTAAATTATCGTTATTATTGTTATCGTTTTGTATGTGAATATGGCTCACTGAACTCTTATAATTGCAGTGTATGTGAGGGACGTATGTGCACTTTAGTTTAGTTGTATGCGTGCCTGATTGTGGTGTGTGTGTGTGTGTGGAATGGGAAATGCACATTTTGGCGCCCGCATTTTTCATGGCCAAAATGTTTCGAAAATTTTGCGATTTCACTTTGATTTGAATGCAGAAACGTGCTTGTCACAAGGAAGATGATTTTTCTAACAGAAAAAATATACATATAGTTATGGTTGAGTTAAAATATATTTTAAATTATATAAATAAATTATAAAGATTTGCCATAGCCCTTTTGAAATTTATTTAAATCATAAATTATCATATTTTTTCCCTTGTTCTGGTTACAATCAATTAAACGTGATTCTTGCTGGGTTTTTCTTTGTATTTCTCATAATTTTCTCAGTTTTTCATGCATCCAATCAATCAAGTTTGCTGTTGGGTATTTAAAATTCGCTGAAACACAGGAAAACGTAGTGTAACTAGCTGGATTTTTGTTTTCTGTGAAGAACTCGTTATTGTTTCGTCTGATGGATGCCATGACAAGGTTTTCATAACTTTTTGCCTCCGCACCGCACCAAAAACGATGCCAAAAACAAAAAAAAAAATATATTTCCCAAACGTTAGAAAAGCTGCCAATCAGTAGAAAACAAAATGTGACCCCAAAATAAAGGAAAAGCGGGTTGGATGGATGGGAGATGTGTTTTTGGCATTAATATAAAACGCAATCAAAATCAAATCAAATGAAAAGTGTTCCAGTTGTTTTTGTGTGTGCTCTGTGCTGACAAGTTCATTATGTTTGCATTGCTTTTGGCCCCCTTTTGTTTGTCCACCGATATGACCAATAATCAATGGGGCCACAGGCAGGAGAAGCAGGACTCGCAGAGAGTCTGAGGCTGGGACACACACTCACACACAAACCAACGGTTGGGCGCACATTAAAAGAGACTTGGGCTACCCGCAAATTGAACTAATTTGATGTGTGAACAACGGCAAATGGCGGGTGAGGGAAATATATATATGTATATATAATATATAATAGTGTGAGTATCTTGGCATTGATGAGCAAAACCAGATTGAAGACATTCCCCACATACACACTGCCTCTGTCCAGCAGACGTACACTAGGAAAAACCTTGGAAAGCCCATAAAAACCAAAGAAAATTCTTAATGAACTGTAAAATTAATAATTTACTTAATAATTAATTTAAAAAGCTAAATTTTAATATAAATAAAGCCAAGAAAATTCAAATTCTTAACTTAATAATGCTTCTAAAAAGATAATGTTAAACAAGGGAAGAGTTGAGTCGTGAAATAGCTTTGTTTAAGTATTTTTTTGGTCCTTCGAGCCTTCAATATTAAAGAACAAACATTCTACCTTTTAAATATCATGTTAATAATTAATAATAATTATTTTATAGTGCTAAGAGACTTCCAGTGTACATTTTGATATTGATTGGCAGGCAAAAGAAATTTGTGGCCGTTGGAGAAAGCGAGAAACACACATGGACACATGGACACATGGACACATGGACTCAAGGAATGTCCGAATCCAAATCCATCTCGCAATACTCCGTGTTATGATTTCGTGATATATATACCGCATTAATTCAATTTGATGTGGCTGTGGATGTGAATGTAGAGATCTGGCAGCTGAATTTCACTTGGATTTCGATAAACTGACCAGACCAGGCCATCCCAGACCATCACAGACCAGACCATACCCACCCGGGGTTGGCTACTTAATATGGATTCCATCTGTCTGCGAATTAGTTAGAGCCAGTTGGCTGGCCACTGGAAGCAGCTCGTCTCTAATAACAAAAACAATTTGTTTATCGGAAAGTCCAACCACTGAGAAGTGGCTCTTTAAAGCCCCTGTTTGTGCAAGGATATGTACTATATATATCTATAGATATATGTGTGTATTCCGGTGGTAAGTTGGGTGATTAGTCCGTTGCTTGTTAACAACAGAATAGCTGGGAAAATGTATGCTCAATGAATTATCAGCAAGTGTGTGCAGACAATTGATATAACAGTTCAGAACTAACTTTGTGGGGATTAGTAATTACTTTCAGACAAAGATTTGAAAGCCGTTTTTTTAATAAAAAAATTATTGTTTATTTTTAAGTATTTCTCTACCTTTTAAAAATTGAATTTCTTAGTTAAAATTTGGCATTAAGCCTGAGTTATTTGAGATCTTGATTTATTGACCATTAAATATGTTTCGTTTGCCTTTTTTGCTGTGGGGAAATGAAAGTCTACCCAAGTAGCTGCGCATTTCGAGCACAAATATAACATTGAGTTATTTATAATTATTTCTGCTGGCTGGCAATTAAATTAGCATACAATCAATCGAATACATTTAGCATTCATGCGACTCGGAAGCGAATGCCCTGGAGTGCGGCATCCGTCATCCTTCATCCTTCATCCTTCATACTTGAGATGTGTGTGGGCCTACATACATATATATACGTACACCTATATATAGAACTGTCCATAAGCGAGGCATCACAATGAGTTATCCTTACGCTCATTACATTTGGATTAACATGTTAATAATGCCAATAGGCAGGCCCCCAAACTCTCAGATTTTGAAATGCGGGCAGTTGTGGGAAGCTACTCTCCACTTGACTGAATTATTCAGCAGCAAATGCATCATCTACCGATGATGGAAGATGGCAAATCAATGTTTTTGGGGGGGGGGGGGGGGCCCATTGATAGTTGGAGTGTTATAATTGTATGTTTGACAATCTTCATAACTGTCAATTAGATTTCCTTACTGCCAAGAGTTGGTGCTCTGCCAATGCCAGTTCCTATGCCTGAGCCTACCTAATGTAATTGTTTAACACACTGCTGGGCATTATTATAAACAAATGCAGACTCACAGAGATGGACTACGATGGATGGACAGTCTGCAATATGATTGCCTTGATTTTATTGACTGCACTGCGATTGTGGTTCCACATATCCTGGCTGCCTTCCATCTCCTTTTGCTTATTTGCATATGTGGCAAGTTCTCTTCTTCCTTCCCAATGGGGCCACATATATTTTGATTTATAGCTGCAAATTGTGCTCAGGCTCAGGCGAAGGTCACAAATTGAAATGGCTCTGGGGAGAGAGAGAGATTTTGGTATTTAATTCAGCCAAGACCAGAGCGTTTCGGGGAATTAGTTTGGATAATCGACTAGTTCGCTTTCAAATCGTTTACTAAATTAGCTTGGCCATATAATGGACAGGCCCCAGAATATGAGCCAAGAAGTATATATGTATATATATTATATGTATAAACTCTGCAGTTATCGGAATTAAATGGAAATTAATCGGGCTTCAATGGCAATTAGGCGCCTGATTCAAAATGAAATTAAATTGAAGATGTAGCAATGGAAATTATAAAAGAGTTCCTTGTTGATTTATTATTCTGGGAAGCAATAAAAATTTGATTTGGTGTATATTTTGTGCCTAAAATTTATTAATTTTAATACTAAGCTAAGCTAAAGTTAACATTTGGAAATTAGTTTGGTAACAAATACAGAGATAGTTCAACTTCCTTGCTTGCCACAAATAATTTAATTTTATATTTTTTAATAATAATTTTCTAAATGTTATTTTTCGAGTTTTTTGGGTTTTTTCTGTACTTTTTCTTTGAAAATTCTTCAAATTCTTCAAAATTCTTCTTAAAAATTCTACAAATTTCTTGCCACAATTAATTTAATTTGATTTTCTTTAATAATAATTTTCTAAATTATATTTTTCGAGTTCTTTAGGTTTTTTTCTGTACTTTTTCTTTAAAAATTCTTCAAATTCTTCCAAATTCTTCTTCAAACTTCTTCAAACTTCTTGTCACAAATAATTTAATTTATTTTCTTTAATAATAATTTTCCAAAAAATATTTTTCGAGTTTTTTAGGTTTTTTTCTGTACCTTTTCTTTGAAAATTCTTTAAATTTAGCCCAATTTCTTGGCCAGGATATTTCTTGGCCTATTTTCTAATCTCACTGTCCACGACAGGTGACAGAAAGCTTGAATTTCAGAATTTTCGTGTCCTAAAACTGGACAATATGATGAAAGGCCGGAGTCGTCAATGTCGCTCCTTGGCGTTGTCTCATCGCTGATTGCAATTCGGCTTGGGGAAATGGTCAAAAGGATTCCAAGCCAGGCAGGGCTGAAAAAAAAATAAACCGAAATAGGCGAAAATAAGCAAAATGTTGAATACACAAAGAGCATAATGCATAATTACAACAATGAGACAGGACAACGCCAAGGACGCTCTCTCTTTCGGTGTACCAGAGATGGCAACATTATCCTTAGCCTAAATTTCATCCTTAAATTTTAATTTATAATTTATTTATTAATATTTTTCTTTAATTTAACAAATATTATATTTTCTTGGCATCATATTGCAATTTTCTTCACTCCTTCCTTTGTTTGCTTGCCATCTCTGGCTCGGTTTCAGGGTCCTTATCAGGACATCCGCTTTCAGCGATTTTTAATTGCTATTGTTACAGTTTATTGTTTTATTATAAAAGGCCAAGTGAATGAATAGCCAAAGACAGGGGAGGCACTGAGAGTGCGACAGAGAACGGGAAGGAGACAAAAGCTGGTCACGAAAAATTTTCATTTAATTTTCCTTTGTCGCTTCCAGCCGCGTTTTAGGTTTCCATTTCTTTTTCCTTTTCAGTTTTTCTTTTTTTCCTTTTCATTTTCAAAATAAATAAGCCAACAATTAGCTGTGCGGCAGCCGTAATTGAAAAAAAAGTCGCAAATTAATTATGTAATATCTGCAAGTCTTATTTTAATAAGCAATTTAGTGTTGGGAAAGCTGGAATGTGTTTCAAAATACAATTTATAATTTATCTAAATATTTTTTTACATCTTCTTTACATACAAGTCTTATTTTAATAAGCAATTTAGTGTTGGGAAAGCTTCTTTACATGCAAGCCTTATTTTAATAAGCAATTTAGTGTTGGGAAAGCTTTAAATATATATTTCAGGCTGAAATGTATTTCAAAATACAATTTGAAATTTATTTAAATATTTCTATACATCTTAATCAATTCTGCAAATATGGCAAAAGTATTTTTGAATTCTTTAAATTTCGACACGGTAACAATGTGCTCGAGTTGCTGGCTCCTTCAGATGACAAAAACATCAAATTAATATGCACTTTTCCAGCACTTGATCCCTGTGAGGGTGTGCGTGCAAGTGCCTGCAAGAGTATTTGTGCGAGAGTATCTGTGTGAAGTGGATGGTGTGGCCGGACTCACTGCTGTCCTGCGTGTATCCTTTATGGAAAATAGAAGAACCCTGGGCTGGGAGTGCCCGTGTGCATGGGAAAAAAGGAATTTGTATACAAATATGGCGAACAAATATAGTTGAAATGAAACAGCAAAGTGCACTTGAAAGGCAACGAAAGGAGAGCGAAGCTCCGAAGCTCCACAAGAGCCGAAAAAACATATGCATAAGTGCCTGGTCCTGGTCGTGGTACTGGTCCTGGAACAAGGACGAGAACGATGCCACTACAATAATCATAAAAGCGCAAAACAACAGCCACATATGTGGCTGTTACTGTGGCTACATCCTCCTTCGTGTCCTTGTCCATGTCCCCCGCCTGGGTCCTGGGCTTCAGGCTCCTGGCTCCTTTAGGGCGAGGCGGAAATAATGTATTAATCCTGTCGAGGCCATATTTTTTATTGGCATCAGCCGCCGTGAGAATCCAGTGCCCCTTTGGCTTGAGAGCCGGCTTCCTGTTTTCCAGCTTTTCCTGCTTTTGCTGTGATGTTCCGCACTGTACTGTACTGTGCGTAATTTGCATTAGCAATCCCCTTTCGCCTTTCGGGCAGGTGATAAACCGCATTCTTATTATAACACCACAAAGAACCGAAACGGAGCCAAAGTGCGGGCGCACAAATATATAAATACACCGCAAGAAAAGTCACTTAAATTACTTTGAATTAATTTAATAAATTAATTAAATGTTATTTATTTAAGTGAAATAAAATATTAATTTAACTTTCAATTTTTAATAGGTTTTTAATATTTAAATGAATTTTTAATTAATTATGTCTTGAATATTTTAAGTTTTTTTGTCACATAATACATATTTAAAAAAAAACAAAGAGGAACAAAATACAAAATAATAGATTATGGCCTTTACAAGCCACAAGTTTTTACCGTTGTATTGTCATAATTTGTATAGCTACTAATTTAATAAATTTAAATAAAGAAAAATTAAAAAATTGCTATTGCTGTTCCTGCAAAAAATGCAAAAAATTACAGCAACCGCTTTTTATTGTTGTGGTGTCATAATATCTAAAAAATATTTAATTAATTTATTAATGAAGTTGAAATAAATATAAAGCTATAATAAATATTTAGTATTTATTTCTATATGCTTTAATTTATGTAAATTCTATACTATTTTATAAAAAAAACCCCTATTAGTACTTAATTTTTCTCACAGTGCTTCTATAAATGTATTAAAATATATATATATTGTACAACCGACAAGGACAATTTAAAGCCTTTCATAAATATTACTGCTTCGGCGGCGGCGACGGCGACGGCAGTGCGCCGCGTAATTATTATTACGCATACGCCCCGTTGCCCTCCGGCCGAAAGCGTAATTCACCGTTAAGCACGGTGGTCAAATGTCGGCAGGAACTGCAAACGGAAATAATTGTTATGCAATTTAAATTATTCCCTATTTAAATGTGCACAGAAAATTGGTAATATTCTCTCTGTTAATATTTTTTTTTTTTGAGCTTAAATATTTGCTTTGCTTTTAAAATGTATGTAAAGGGTAGTTAGGGTTGGGAGCTATGGAATTTAATTGAAGGTCCTGAAATAGCAAATATTTAAAGATGCAAATAGCCATTTGAACAATATTCTGATAGTTAAGCATATAAAGGTATTTAATTTGATTTTTGGGGCTCAGAATATGATTTTTTTTAGGATTTATGTAGATTTTAGAGTTTCTGGGGGATTTGGAGGGGGATTTATTTATCCATAAATATTTTTTAATATTTTTGAAGTCATTATATTACTATATATAATTTATTCTTTGTTTATATTTAACATAGAATTTTATATTTATTATCTTAATGAAGAAATACATTAGTTTAAAGCTGTTATAATATTTGTTTGCTCCTTAAATTACAATCTGAAGAAGGTTCCGAATTTTTGTAATATTTCTTAGCCCACTGTTGACCATTGCTGACCAGAGCTAGGAGGAGGAGTCTCTGCCCCTGGACAAGGGCGGGGTCTAAGGGGGTACATGCTACATGACGCTGGCGACAATTATGCGCATGTTGGCGGCTTAAGCAGCCATTATTCCTGCTGCTTCACTTAGCCATTCTCTTTGCACCCCTCCTCTGTTGCCCGCTTTTTCTTCTGCCATTTTCCTTCCGCTTTTCCCCTAATTTTTCCCTTTCATCCTGCGCAGGACTTGCACTTCCATTGTAACCGCTTGCTTTTTCATAAATTTAAATACAAAACATATTAAGTTTTATAGCCCGGGAGGGTTAAGTTGTTCGCCGTCCGGGCGTTCGTCCTTTTTCCCCTCCTCTGATCTTGGATGTGTCTAAGTCGACCTTCTCCCTTCTCGTGCATATGCTTTAAATCCAGCTGAGAATTTAGTAACTCCCGAGTGTGTGTGTGTGTGTGTGTAGAACGAACTGCATTAGAGGAAAGACGACACAAGGAAGTGTGGCAAAAAAATATAGAAGCAGAAGCAGGAGCAGAAAGGGAGTATGGAGTAGGGATTGCGTGGGAAATAAATAAAAAGAAAGCCTCCCGGCAAAAACGCTTGGCAAACAATTTGAGCAGCAGATCCTGGCCGAATGGAGGGAACAAAAAATTGTAACGGAAATGAAATGTAATTGAGTGAGGGAGAGGGACCGAAATGTCCTTCAATGAGTGCAATAAAATAGTATTAACATACACATGAGCTGCCATTATGACAGGGTTTAAGGAGCTGCACGAGTTCCCACAGTTTATCAAGGGATTTGTAGGAATTTTACAAGGATTTTAATTATATAGAAAGCTGTATTAAGTATTAAGAGAATATATATTCCAGAATATATATTTTATTATAAAGAATTTCCCTTTTTTTAAATCTAGTTTTAATTTAACTTTAACCTTTTACCTCTTACCTTTTGAATACTTAATTCTTCATTCAGTTCTTTTTGCTGAATTCTATATTGAAATAAGGAGAACTCGCTCAGGACGAGTCGTCCTCCTTCGTGGCAAACGAAAAGAGAGAAAATACCAAGTGAAATTGCAATGCATAAATACAGTTTACTAAAATTGAATTCATTATCCTGGGGAAAAACAACAAATATACAAACGATGACTACGACTACGACGACGGTGACTGAGAGACTCGCAGCAGTCGCCACATAAACCATATAGTATAAACATATATCTATCGATGGACCGCCATCTGTATGCGAGCATAATATATAATGGAGTCAAAGGCAAAATATTACCATGCATAAATAACGAATATATACATATATATGTATTTCTGTGTGTGCGTCGTATTCGAGTATGTGTGTCAGGACGAACAAGTTTATCCGTTTCTATATCTATTTGTTTATCTCTACATGGCATGCTGTGTGGTATATAAATATAATGCACCAAAAATATGCAAAAAACAAAAAAAAGAGAGTAAGAAGAGTGAGGAGAGCGCTGAGCGGATGAAAAAGAATCGCCATTGCAATGGTCCCCGCTTCGAATGCGACGCCATTTTTGTTTGGCCTCCATTGATTTACTATCCAAGTGCATTGCCGAACTCGCCATCAAACTGCAGTTCCCAGCTAGCCATTAACTAAATTGATTTGTTTTCAAATAAAAAATACACACACACACACAGCTGGCTGGACAAAAAACAGTCGCCCCCGTAGCCATAGCCAGAAAATGCATTAAAATTGATGCGGCAAAGGAAAACCCATCGATGGGGCAGTTCCAAACCACTCCCCGATAAGAACTGTTGACCAAAGCGTATAATGTGGAATGTTGGGGGCTGCCTTTTACGACACTTTTCCTGGTATGACCAGTTTTTTTTAATTACATCATCTCGGAAAAATGGTTCTAAGGGAAATTATATCAGAACTGGGCACACTTTTCCTGAATAAATTTCGATTTTTAAGCTTTATCTAAATCTTGAATTGTATTATAAAAATAAAATAAAATAACCAGTTATTATTAATAATATCATAACCGAAAATGGCTAGCTTTAAAGGAAATTAAATCTCAGTTGGTCACACTATTTCCTGCGTATTTGAAATAAATAAATTTATATTTTACTATCATAAATTATAACTGGAATTTATTTATAAACAAGTTTAATTAAATTTAACTTGCATATTATTAAATTGATACAATAATAACAACCATGGTCACATTATTTTTAAGCCTTATTTAAAGTTATACGATATTAAAAAGCTATACACAAATTCTACAAGCTTGTAACCCCTTTAAGTCACGAAATTTTTAATTCTTTTTTTATTTAAGCCCCGAAAGGTATTATAATTTAAAGTACAAGCTTGCAAGTCATTTTGGGACTTATTATTCCTAAATATATTCCCAATCTTAAATAGCCAAAAGTAGTTTCAAGTTTTAGAGTTGTATGTTGACCCCTTTCCTTAGATTCCTAGGGTTGTTGTGAGCTGTTAACTATCATCGCTAGCACTTGAGTTTTAGCTGTCACTGTGATTTTGTGAAAATTTTCATAAAGTTGAACTTGAAGTGAATTTTAAAGCAAAAAAAAAGCAAAACCGTGAGTATTACTCGTTATAGAGAGCCTCCTTCTTTATGATGCTTGATCCCCGACATACAAAGGGATACAAAAAGATGGCAGAGGCAATCAACAATATGGAAAACACCACTGTGGTGCAGATAATAACCGAAATGGTTGAATTGGGGCTAATTACTCCACAGCTGGCAGAGGAAATCCTCGATTATCTCTACTTTCATTTCGGCGATCTCATTTTTACTTAGAAAAATGGAAACCCGAAGAGATAAACGTAAGTTTTGTCTTTTTATAACCCAGAAGTTTTCACTTGATTCGGTGTTTTGTTTGTGTGCATTTTTTTTTGCAGATTTTACACGAAAGCTATGAAGACTCACTTAATTCTTTATTGTATATTATATATATATATCCTTAATGTATAATAAAAATAATGAATCCAAACACAGTTTTATGGAGAGTATATAATATTTTGCACTGATTTCCAGGCAGTCAAGTAAAAAAGGTAAAAAAAAAATAAATATAAAGTAGAGCAGGCGACAAGAAAAGCGAGGAAGAAGGCTCCTTTTTCAACCCGACAAGGATTCTCGTTCAGAGTCCTGTGCAAGCAAATGAAAGTTGTTTGGTCATGATGTCTGCATTGCCTCAGAGCCAGGGGTCCAAGCGGGGGTCAGGGGTCAAGAAGGGGTTGTCTGCCACAACCACACGCACACACACACACAGCAGAGAGAAAGGGAAGTGCAACACGCTCTGCTGTAGCTCATTAAGTACGTGTCTTTGACTCTGTGCACACAGAGAAAAAAGGAGTAGGAAGGATTTTAAATATAAAATATTTAAAAAAAAATAAAATTATCTTTTGGTGTTAAAAACAAACAAAAAGTTTAGGATTTGTTTATAAAATGGAGTTAGTTTTAATAGGTATAAAGCTTACAGAGATTTTGTTATAAGTTTGTTGTTAAAATGATTATTTCCTGTAAGACCTTTATTCTTAAATTTAATTATAGTTTTCTTTACATTATTTCATTCTCTGAAAATATTATTTCCAAGAATTATTTATACAATAAGCAACGTAAAAAATTTAAACCTAATGAAAACTTTACCATATTATGAAAAAAATATGTTAACATAATGAAAACTTCTCCAAATTATTATTAAAAATATTAAAACACTATGAAAACCTATCTTAATTATAAATAAATATTATTTTCCATAAATTTAACAACAAAAATTAAACTAAAATATATTTTCAAGACCTTATTTCAAGTAGATTTCCTTCAGTGTCCTGCGCCAAGTGCGACAATTTAAAACATAATGCAAACTAAATGAAAATGCGGCAACCGGCGGCAAAAAGAATCCCGAAACACACAGCGCACAGACCCACCCAAGGAGCACAAAAGAATTTTTAAATATTTCGTATCCTCAACGAACCGGAGACAAGCTGATGACCGGGGAAGCCAGGATCCAGGGATCCCGGGATACAGGGATCCCGGATACGGGATCCCAGCATACAGAGTGCGCAGGATGCTGCAAAAGCCATGGGGTCTCTGCGGTCAAGGGGCCAAAGCTAACTAAGCATGCCACGCCCCCTCACACACACACAAACACACACACACACACGTATAGTACGCCCACCATTCAGCAGGCACTTCTGTCTTCACTTTTCATTCTTTATTCCCAGGATTTTACTCATTTTCTTCTTTTCTTTTTTGGCTTTGCCAAACGGCAAACGGAAATGAACTCTTTAGTAAAGTGTTTACAGCTGGAAAAATGCTGAGGGGGGAAAATTAGGAGGGGGAAAACTATGGCAACACCCATAGAATGGAGTGTGTGGCATACGTACGACATTTATGCAATTGAATTAATGAAATGCGACAGGAATTCTTAAGGAGTTAGCAAAAACCTTGTTAAACCTGGTCACACCATGATATTAATGTGAACTTAATAATTATTAGCATATTTATGTATAATTTGTTTAAAATTTACTTAAAGCATTTGTTGATTACTTTTTATATATAAAAAAATCAGCAAAAGTTTTAATTTTAAATAAATAATTATTATTTAATAAAAACCTTAAATAAATCATATAATTTTCCAAGTTTTATCAGAGATTTGAATAGTCTTCCTGACGCTCCACAAAAACCTTGCCTTTTCCCTTTTTTTTTTGTAAATTTAAGCTTAAAATTAAAAAAAAAAACGCTGAATCAACTTGAATATAAAGCAAAAAAAATATAAGATTGCAGCGGAAAAGCGGGGGAAAAACGGCTGGCGAATTCGAGGATTTCTCGCACCTTGAGCCCGACTTCCAGCAGCCTCTAGTTGGGCTATATATGTGTCATGAGCCATTTAAGCTCATTACGGGCATCAATTTGGGTAGCAAGGAAAGCTGAGAGAAGGGGGAGGAAGTTGGGGAAAAGACGAGCGGAAAAGTCGAGGGGAAAAGCCAGAAGAAGGTAGGAAAAATTATGCTAGCAAGCCTTAAGTGCTTGCCACTTGCTACTGAGCCATCTGAGGAAGTGGTAAATTGTTAATTTTAAGCCACCTTCCTAGCCGTTTTTTTATATATATATTTCTTTTTTTTTTTTGGTATGGTAAGAATCCTGCAAGTTTTGCATTTTTTTCTTATACTTTCCTTATTTTTGTTGAGGGTGCGAGTTTTCATTTTTATGAGCGGCTTTCATTAGCCGGCCAGGTGACACCGATTTTCTTTCCTTTCGCACAATTAAATTCAATTTTTTCTGGGGGATGACCCATTTACATACAGTTGTGGTCATCGAAGTAGAATTTCTATTAATATAAGATTTTTAATTCAATTAAGATAAATGTTTAAATATTGAAAACTAATATTTCACTTGGATTTTAACTAATAAAGCGTTTGTTCTTTAAATAAAATTTATAAAAATTATATTTATATATATTTTAAATCAAAATTGATTTATTTATTGTTTTTATCATTTTATATATATTTTTTTTAAGTAAAAACTTATAATTTCATAACCCTGACTGTCCTGATATATGTGAAAATTTTCGGTCATGTAAGAAGGAATAAGAAATTGAAATCCATAAAGTGCAGCAGCCATAACAAAACAAAAAAAAAAAAAAGAAATATAACCAAAAAGAAAAGAGTGAAAAAAAAGAAACGAAGAAGAAAGGAAAACGCGAAATGAATTTCACTTGAAATGTGAAAACATAAAAATTGTTTATGACTTCCGCTACGTTGCC
Organism: Drosophila truncata; assembly: GCA_008042515.1. Lineage (NCBI taxonomy): Eukaryota > Metazoa > Arthropoda > Insecta > Diptera > Drosophilidae > Drosophila > Drosophila truncata. Next base: position 89,005 of record VNJQ01000290.1, read on the forward strand.
TGCATCTGTCTGTCTTTGTCTGTGTGGGTGTGCGGGTGTGTGTGCGGGTGTGTGTGTTGGAAAAAGGGCGGAAAAGCGGGTAAAATCGTGGCAAAAGTGGAGAAAAGTCAGGGTAGACTGCCTTATCAATTGGCGGCACTATCAGGAAAAAGTTTTTTGGGTTAAAGTCTGCAAGTTGCATTCGAGAGTAAGGAGATCCTTCTCCACCCTCAAAAAAAATGAAAGAAAATCACGAAAATCTGCAAGAGGTAAGAGGCCAGCAGCTCTGAATTTTCTTTCATCAGTGGAAATGCAAGCTTTTCACATTTTTATGGCACTAAAAAGGTGACTGTGAATGGAAAAGTTGTATTAATTAAAAAAAAACGAAAATGCAATATTTACATAGCTGGAATATTCAAGTTTTCTAGCGAAAATATCTTATAAGTCCGAAAACTAAATCAAATATTTATTACTTTTAATTAAATCGTTAACCAAACTTTCTTAGGAACATGAAGCGCTCGTTGGCAATAAGTAATATCTATTCCCTGCCATGTCCTGGAACAGACTCCTTTGAATGTTCTGAATGGCAGGTGGCGGCGTCCAAACATTCATCCGGACACTCTCCCGTATGTCAGGTGGGATGCAAGGCATGCCTGGATCCCAAAAGCTACTCTCCCTGCTCCCTGCTCCATGAGAGGGAGTTCTTTTGGCAATTTTCCACTGCTAAATGTGCCGCTTAAGGTCTCATACACTGAACAAAAAAAAAATTGGAATACTTTTCTAGCTTTCCCTTTAAAAATATTTTTAAAAGCAATTTTAGTATACACCAGAAAATAAATAAGGAAATTTCAGTTTCAGTTAAAAATAGAATTTTTCTTCTGGAACTTTTCTAGATTTCCCTTTAAAAATATTTATTATTAACTCTAGTTTACACCAGAAATTAATAAGGAAATTCCTAACAAATTTTACTTTTAGTTTAAGTATAAAATAAAATTTTTCTTCTAGAACTTTTCTAGATTTCCCTTTAAGAATATAAATATTTTATTTTACACCAGAAAATAAATAAGCAAATTCCTAAAAAATATTACTTTCAGTTTCAGTTTAAAAAAGTATTTTTTTATTCAGTGTAGGTGGCTTATACAGGGTAGTGGTGGTGGTGCTGCTGCCCTTGGCTTTGGGCTGCGGTGGTGGTGGTGGTGGTGGTGCAGCGGCCTGGCCGTTGCTTGACGACGCGACAATGCGAGTTTCCTGGCGCTGCTTTTAGACGAAAAATAGCCGCATGCCATTGACTACAGCAAACCGAATGAATGGAGGAGCCAATGGCGACCGGAAAACACAGAGGAAACTCGGCGAAAATGCATTTCAGGGGGGGAGGGGGCGGTTGAGTGAAAATTCCGCCCACACTCGATCTGGGATGCTGCTGCGAATTGAATCGAAATAATGCGTAGCAGCAGCTCCCGAGGATTCCCCCCAAAGGCATTGGCTTTTTGGGGATTCACCTTAATTCATTTTTTTTAGCAGTAAACACTCTCTTCTTTTTTGGTTTAGTTTAATTTTGCAATCATTAAAACAATAGCCCTCAGCCTGATGAGAGCCCCACTCAAAGCGCTTGTGACTCACTCCAAAAATTTAATTAAATTTATTAAAAGTCCTTTCTAGTTGATTTATCCAAAAATATGCCAAAATATATATATGTACATATATGGGTTTATATTGGAATAATGCTAATGCTAAATTGCCAAAGGGGTTGCTACTCGGCAACGAGTGAAAATAAATTAATCAACGTTGCCTTTTTCGCAACAAATTGTTATTAATTCGCTCAGCCATAATTAAAATGAGAGACTGCAAGAGGGGGAGGGGTATCCGCCAGAGGGGGGGGG